>CACVCL010022183.1:0-40000 GCA_902729485.2 Mus minutoides | reverse complement strand
GACTTTATTGAATTCCCAATTTGAGTCAAATGATTTTAGAAAGAAAGGGTTTTTTGTTTGTTTGTTTGTTTCTTTGTTTTGTTTTGTTTTGTTTTTTCAAGACAGAGTTTCTCTGTATAGCACAGGCTGTTCTAGACTTTACTTTGTAGACCAGGCTGGCCTTGAACTCAGAAATCTGCCTGCCTCTGCCTCTGGAAAGTTTAAGGAGATGGTTTTAGTTGATTTGTCAGCAAGATGTAATAAAGTTAGAATCAAGACTAGAATGTGTCACCTCCTCATAGAATAGTAAGTAAGAGTTGTATAATAAAGAATACAGGACGGGCGGTGGTGGTGTACGCCTTTAATCCCAACACTTGGGAGGCAGAGGCAGGTGAATATATATGCGTATATACACATTATATATATATATACACATTATATATATGCACATTATATATACATATTATATACACACTGTGCGTGTGTGTGTGTGTGTGTGTGTGTGTGTGTGTGTGTGTGTGTGTGTGTTTGCCTTTATTCCTTGCTTTCTTTCTTTTCTCTATGCCTCATGAAGAGTTAATAAATTTTGACCTTCTCCACTGGCCATTGAGGGGCCTTTAAGGCAGAAAGAAACAAGCCCAAATACCTTAGCTGTTTTTCATTAGCACTTGCTGCTATCAACAGGATTTAAATTGCTATAAGCCACCAGCTTCTGGCCCTGATAGCAGGAAAGAGTTAAGTTAGCAAAAGTTGGCAGCTTTGGGCCTCATTCACTGACTCAATGCCCAGTTTTTGCTGCTTTTCCTCCAGAAACTGGATGCTCGGCTGGCCCACAGCAAGGAATTAATGAACTGAATAGACAGTATTAAAAAATACACATGGCCACTAACTAATTTAAAAATGTTCAATACCTCTGGAATTCAAGGAAATGAAAATTAAAAATATTGAGTTACTACTTCACCCTAGTCATAATGGATAGTGTCCAAAAATCGGACAAGAATTGCATGGGAAGAAGTGAAGAAAGCAGAATCTTCTGTCTTTTCCTGAGGGGAATGCAAATTCAAACTGTCATTGTGAAAATCATAAGTAGGATTCTCAGAAAAATAAAAATAGAGTTATCACATGATTTAACTATTTAACTCTAGGGCATATACCCCATGAACACTGGTATCTACCAAAGAGATATTTGAATTCAATGTATATTGCTACATTATTTCATATAGAAACATAGTTGCACATCAATAGATTCCTACAGACACACACACTCACACACGCAAACACACACACACGGATAGATACTCAATATATAATCTACTCAATTCTGAATAAAGTCTTAATCTGAATAAATCTTTGCAGGAAATAAACAGACTTATAATGTATAATATTAAGTAAGTTATAGTCTCAGAAAAAAATAAACACATATTTCCTCTCATATATTGAATCTAGCCAATAATACATGTATATATGTGAACAAATGTCTATATAGGTACATTGTAATATGAAGAAAAGAGAACAACAAAGGATGATAAATATAAGGGGATAAGCAAGGACTAATTCAGGTAATAGATACCATCTGGAGATCCACCCCACTTGCAGCCACCAAAACCAGATTTGGTGATGCCAAGACGTACTTGCTGACAGGAGCCTGTAATAGCTGTCTACTGAGAGGAGGCTGACCCAAACAGATGCAGATGCTTGTAGCCAACCATCAAACTGAGCACAGAGAACCCAATGGAGGAGATAGAGGAAGGACTGAAGGACCTGAATGATTTTGCAACCCCATAGGAAGAACAACAATATCAACCAACCAGAGTACCTAAGGACTAAACAACTAACCAAAGAATACACATGGAGAGACCCATGGCTCAAGCTGCATATGTAGCAGAGGATGGCCTTATGTGGCATCAATGTCAAGGGTGGGGGTCTCTTGTTAAGGCTTGATGCCCCACTGTAGGAAAAGGCTAGGGATTTGAGACAGGAGGGGTGGGAGGGTGGGAAACCCTATCACAGAATCAGGGGGAAGGGATATGTGTTGGGGGCTTTGCAGAGGGGATAACATTTGAAATGGAAATAAATAAAATAACCAATAAAAAAGATAAAAAGTTATCACATAAAAATGGACACGAATTATGAGCCAGAATATGAAGCTAATTATTGATTGTACTTTAAATTCTGTCTTAGAAAGTTTGGTTTGAGTGACTCATGAGTAGTTAAAAAACATTTGGCAATGAAAAAATAAGAAAGATTGTGACTTTCCACTGCTTGCTGTAATTATATAGGACTTCAATGAATTGTATAGACTGGTAATTTTGGTGTGTAATTTTTGTATTAAATTTGTAAATAAGGTTTACAGCTGTGGAAAGAAATTTACACAGACTACATTAACTTTTTTGTTTAAATTTCTAGATGTACAAAATCTCCAGACTCTCAATAACTAGGTGCCTAGAGTAAATAACAAGGATGGGTGGGCAGAAGAGTTCTATTCTTAACCCTCCTATGACCCGAACAGCATCAGACTCTGCTGCCTGAGGCTGTGATTTCAACAAGAAAAACAATGAGGAACTTTAGGAAGTTCAGATATATCCTGGGATCACATACAAAGTTTTCTGAGAGCCCAGGAAGGTCCCAGGGAAATACTGACAAGGCAGTGCTCTACTCCCTCACTTCTGATGGATTTCATATGTCTCCTCCTTTTGAAAGAAGACAAATTTAAAAGCAAATTCCTAAGTGGATATTCTGGCTGTTAAATACCGTAGCTTTCTTTTTCTTTCTTTCTTTCTTTCTTCCTTTCTTTCTTTCTTTCTTTCTTTCTTTCTTTCTTTCTTTCTTTCTTTCTTTCTTTCTTTTTTCTTCATGTTAAAGTACCTAGTAATTTCCTCTGTGACTTCTTTGAAGTGGTGGCTATTTTTAAAAATTATTTTAATATCTCCATAGGTATGAATTACAGAAAATTACTTCAGTGTTTATGCTTTATATAATTTCATGTGGTAATAAAATGGGATCTATATTACTTTAATAGCTTTCAATATATTGATATCCAAAGAATTTTAACATTGGAATCTATGAACAATTTCAAGAACAATTTGAAGTAAATTATTTTTCTCTTAAAACAAAGGCAGCTTATAACATTATATTCATATAGTATATGTATTTGTGTATATATGTGGTTATGTGTGTTTGTGTATATAGAGGGACAGAGAGAAAAGGGTCAGAGGCTGAGAGAAACAAAGAAAAACAGAGACAGAAAGATAAAGACATGGAGATACAGAGACAGAGATTAATATTTTTAACACAATGCTGGAAATTTTATTCCAACAATTTTGAGGGAGTCTCATCAAAAAGTTTAATTATTTTGTGGATGTAAGTTACAGAAAATGTGCAGGCACCAATGTCTGTAATAATCTATATTTACGGAAAAATTTTAAAAAGGAAATTTTTATAAAAATTAAATTACATTAATGATGTCTTACTTCTATTTTCATTTCATTATATCATATATTATATTCTGACCACAGTTTCCCTGACTTCTCTTTTTCCAGTTCCTCCCTCCCACCTCTCTTATAATGCTCCTTCATTTCCTTTCAAAAAAGGGCAGCCTTCCAGAGATATAAACTGTAAATTGCAATAAGACTAGGCATCTCCTTTCTTACTAAGTCTGGACAACGCCATAGTAGAAAAAGTGTCCCCAAAGCAGGACTTTTCTGGCTCTTTTGATCCTTTCTCCCCTCTTTCATAGGATTTAACAAAGTTCCAACTGAGTCTCTGTATCTGTTTTCATCAGTTTCTTCATGGACTGTCTCACCCTGAGACTGATTATGCCAGGCTCCCACCTAATTCAGCAGAAAATCATTAGGAATCTTTTTAAAAACCCAGTTCTGAACTAACCAGTACCCCCCCAGAGCTCGTGTCTCCAACTGAATATGTAGCAGAGGATGGCCAAGTCGGCCATCAATGGGAGGAGAGGCCCTTGGTCTTTTGAAGATTCTATGCCCCAGTGTAGGGGAATACTAGGGCCAGGAAGAGGGAGTGGGTGGGTTGGATGGCAGGAGTAGGGAGGAGGGTATAGGGGATTTTCAGAGAGGAAGCTCGCAAAGGGGATAACATTTGAAATGTAAGTGAAGAAAATTAATAATAATAATAATAATAATAATAATAATAATAATAATAATAATAATAATAAACAGTTCTGGTACTCCTGGCAGTGCAATGTGTGGGGTCCTTCTTGTGGCATGGGAGTGGCTGGCCAGTGACTGCTGTTACCACAACTTCTGTGTCACATTTACTCATGCACATCTTACAGACACGATAAACTGTAAGTATAAGGTATTGAAGTTGTGTTGGTGTCCCAGTCTTGCCTAGATAATTGAAGTCTTAGCTAAAGTCACCCAAATACATTGCTGTGGGTTTCCATTGCACTAGATTTCTACCTTGCCCCTGAATTGCCCACCTTACAATTCCAGTTGTCTCTCCCAATACTTTCTCCCTCCATCCTCCCTCACCTCAGTTTTGTGCCCAACCCCTGCAGCCCTTAGTTCACCTACAATATCTATTTTATTTCTGCTTTCCAGAGACATTCATGCATTCTTCCCTTGAGCCATCCTTGTTACCTAGCCTCTATAATTATTCTGTACTTTACAGTTAATATCCATGTGAATGAAAGTTAATAATACTAGGTTTAGCTTTCTAGGGTTATTTAGATTCGGTTACCTCACTCAAAATGATTTTTTTCTACTTCTACATTTTTGCATGCAGATTTTGTGATGGGATACTTTTTGTAACAGCTGAATAATATTCCTTTATGTAAGTATACATGTTCTTTATCCATTCTTTTGTGGTAGGGCATCTAGGTTGTTTCCCCATTTCTAGCAACAATAAATAAACCTGCTATAGACATAGTTGATCAAGTGTCTTTGTTGTAGGATGGAACATCTTCGGGAAATATGTCCAATAGTGGTATAGTTAGCTCTTGAAGTATATAGATTCCAAGTTTTCAGAGAAACTGCAATATTGATTTCCAAAGTGGCTGTACAAGTTTTCACTCCCACAAGAAATGTGGGAGTGCTCTCTTTGATCCACATCCTTGCAAAGCATGAGTGATCACTGAGGTTTTTTGATCTTAGCCATTCTGACAGGTGTGTGATGGAATCTCAGTATCCTTTTGATATGTATTTCCCTGGTGTCTAAGATGTTCAACATTTCTTCGAGTGATTCTCAGATATTGATATTCCTCAGTTGAGAACTTCATTTCATTCTGTGCCTCATTTTCATAGGATTATTTGTTTTGTTGACGTCTAGTTTCCAGAGTTCTTCACTATAGTTTATTCTATCTATCTATCTATCTATCTATTTATCTATCTATCTATCTATCTATCTATCTATCTATCTATCTATCTATCTATCTATCATCTATCTATACCTATCATTATCTATCTAATCTACCTATACACTCTGTCAGATATAGAATTGTTATAAATTTTTGACGATTTTGTGAGCTTTTGTTCTGAATAATTGACAGTGTCCTTTGTCTTACAGAAAATTTTCAGTTTCACTAGGTCCCATTTACAAATTGTTGGTCTTAGTGCTTGCACTATCAGTGTTCTGATTACAAACTTGTTACCTGTGCTGAGGCATTCAAGGCTATTCCCACTGAATCCTCTAACTCTTCTATAATGTTCAGTGTTTCTGTTTTTATATTGAGGTCTTTGAACCACTTGGACTTGCATTATGTGTGGGATGACAGATCTATTTGCATTCTTCCACATGATGACATCCAATTAGAGCAACACCATTTGTTGATGATTTCCCTTTTTGCATTGTATATTTATTGCTTATTTATCAAAATTTAGGTGATCATAGGTATGTGAATTTATATCTGGGACTCCAATTCCATTCTATTTATCCACTTATCTGTTTTTATGCCAATATTATGTGGATTTTATTACTATAGAATCAGGGATTGTGAAACATCTGCAATTCTTTCATTGTTTAGGATTTATAGCTCTACTTGTGTTTTGATTGTTTTGTTTAGTTTTCAATATGAGATTCAGTTTTGTTCTTTCAAGGTCTAATATAATTGTGTTGGAATTTTGACGATGATTAAATTTAGTCAGATGATCATTTTCCTATGGTAATCTTACTGATTCATAGCATGGGAGATTGTTCCATTTTATGATATCTTCCTCAGTTTCTTTCTTCAAAGTCTTGGACATCTTGACATACAAGACTTTAAATTGCTTGGTTACAGTTATCTCAGAAATTTTATATTAATTTTGGCTATTGTAAAGTATCTGTTTCCCTAGTTTCTCTCTCATATCATATTTAATTTGAAAACAGGAGGAAGATTTCTACTTTTTTTTTTCTTTTTTAGATAATCGTATATGCAGCCACTTCATTGAAGGTGTTTATTATTTTTCACCTGTAGAACATTTTAGGCATAATATCTTGTCATCTGCAAATAATACTTTGACTTCGTCCTTTCTAATATATATTTCTTTGATCTCCTTCAGCTGTTTAATTGCTTTAACTAGAACTTGACTTAATCTATTGAATAGAAATGGAAAGAGTAGACACCCTTGTATTGTTCCTGATTTAAATGGAACTGTTTGTGTTTCTTTCCATTTAATTTGATGTGGATTATTGGCTTATTGTAAATTGTTTTTACTATGTTTTCCAATTTCATGAGGTGCAGTTTTTTTTTTTAAGTATAACCTAATGACTCTTTGTATTTCCTCGTTTTTGTTATGTGCCTCTTTTATTTCTGATTTGTTGATTTGAGTTTTCTCTCTCTGCCTGTTAGTTTAGATAAGGATTTGTTGTTCTCACTGACTTTCTGAAAAAGCCAACTGTTTACTTTGTTGATTCTTTTATTATTCACTTTGTTGCTGTTTTATTGATTTCTGCCCTTAGTTTGATAATTTTCTGCCCTCTACTCCTTGCTTCTTTATTTTTACTAGAGCTTACAGGTGTGCCATTAATTGCTCTAGTATGCGATTTCTTTAATTGTTTAGAGAAGGCACTTAGTGCTTCTATTAGCACTACTTGCAATGTGTCCCATAAGTTTGAGTACATTGTGTCTTCCTTTTAATTGAATTCTAATAAATCTTGAACTTATTTATTTATTTATTTCTGTCTTAGCATTGTAGTCATTTGGTAGAGAGGTGTTCAGTTTCTCTGAGTTTGTAGGCTTTCTGATGTTTCTTTTGTTGTTGAAATCCAGCTTTAGTTTGTGGTGGACTTATAAGATACATTGGGTATTTACAATTATTTTGTATCATGAGAGAGTTGCTTTGTGATCTAATAGCTGGTCAATTTTGGAGAACGTTCACTGGGCTGATTAGATGATATATTCTTCCTTCTTTAGGTAAAATGTTCTGTAGATATCTGTTAGGTCCATTTTATTCATAACGCCTGTTAACTCCATTATTTCTGTCTAATTTTGTCTTGATGACCTGTTCATTGGTGATAATGGGGTATTGAAGTCTCCTACTATAAATTTATGGGGCTCAATGAGTGAATTAAGCTTAGTAATGTTTCTCTTACAAATGTGCATACTCTTTTAATTGGGTCATCAAATTATGAGGTCATCTTGGTGAAGTTTTCCATGAATAAGCATGAAGTATTCTTCTCCATCTTTTATTGTTATTATTATTATTATTATTAAATTTGTTCCAAAGTCTATTCTGTTAGAAATATTGAATGGCTATAGCAGTTTGCTTCTAGGGTCCATTTGTTTGGAAAAAAAAATCTTATTCCAACTCTTTTTTGTTTGTTTGTTTGTTTTTTGGTGTTGTTTTGTTTTGTTTTGTTTTTTGTTTGTTTGTTTTCTTTTTGACACAGGATTTCTCTGGGTAGTTCTGGCTGTCCTGGAACTCACTTTTTAGACCAGGCTGGCCTTGAACTCAGAAATCCACCAGCCTCTGCCTCCCAAGTGCTGGGATTAAAGGCGTGTGTCACCACTGCCTGGCTTATTCCAACTCTTAACACTGAGGTAATGTTTATTTTTAAATGTTGATATATATATATATATATATATATATATATATATATATATATATATATATATATATATAAATTTTATTATTATTTTTTTACGTAGCATAAGAGTGGATCCTGTTTTCACAACCATTTTGTTGGAATGTGTCTTTTTATTGGGTAATTGTGTCCATTGATGTTGAAGACATAATTGACTAATGATTGTTAATTCCTGTTCTTTTGTTTGCATTGCTCATATTTGGTGTGCATGTGCATGTGTTTGTTTCACTTCTTTTGTTTTTTCTGGTTCTGCAATATGTATTGCCTTTGTTTATTTGTATATAGTTAACCTTATTGGGTAAGGGTTTTTCTCTTAGTACCTTCTGTATTTCGGTTTTGTGGATAGCGACTGTTTAAATTTGGCTCTGTTATGGAATTTTATCTTTTCATGGTGATTTAAGGTTTTGCTAGCCACAGTAGTCTGGGCTTGAATATTTGCTCTTTTTGAATCTGCTTTAAACCATCTGCTCAGGACCTACTGGCATTTAGAATTTCCATTGAAAATTTGGAAGTAAGTCTACTAGGTATACCTTTATATTTTATTCTCTGTATGTTGCTATTTTTCATTGTAGCATTAATTATTCTTCCTTTTTTATATGTTTTGAATATTTGATTATTATGTGATGAAGGGACTACCTTTTTTGGTCCAATCTGTGTTGTGGTCAGTAAAGTTATTTCAATTTTACAGAATATTTTCTATGATTTTGTTGAAAATATTATCTGGGCTTTTAAGCTGAGAATCCTCCATGTCCCTGTTCCTCCTTCTCTTCCTCCTCTTCTCTGTTCCCTTTACTATGACTGTTCGTTTTATAGGTTACCAGATTTCGTGGATATTCTGTGTCAGAAACTTTGATATTTTCTTAACTAGTTTGTTTTTTACACGCCAGATTTTATTGCCTCCCTCAACCACCTATACTTCATCCCCACCCCCTGACTCCATGAAGCAGTCTCCATCCCAACCTCCCATTCCACCTGACTTCTAAACTCCCCTTGGCCTCCAGTTTCTTAAGAGTTAGGTGCATCTGGTTGAACCCAGACCCGGCAGTCCTCTCCTGTATATGCCTTGGGGGCCTCATATCCGCTGGTGTATGCTGCGTGTTCAGTTGCCCAGTGTCTGAGAGTTCTCAATGGTCCAGGTTAATTGAGGCTGCTGGTCCTCCAACAGGATCACCATTCTCTTCAGCTTCATTCAGCTTTCCCTAAATCAACAATAGGAGTCAGTAGCTTCTGTCCATTGGTTGTATACAAATATCTGCATCTGACTCTTTCAGCTGCTTGTTGGGTCTTCTGGAGTGTGGTCATACTATGTCCATTTTTGTGAATGCTCCATAGCCTCAGTAATAGTGTCAAGCCTTGGGACCTCCCCTTGAGCTAGATCCCTCTTTGGACCTGCCTCTGGAACTTCTTTCCTTCGGCTCCTCTCCATTTCTACTACTGTAATACTTTCAGACAGGAACAATGATGAGTCAAAGTTTTACTGTGAGATGGCAACCCCTCCCTCATTTGATGCCCTGTCTTCCTGCTGGAGGTGAGCTTTATAAGTTCCCTCTCCCCACTGTCAGGCATTTTATTTAAGGTCCTTCCCTTTGAGTCCTGAGAGTTTCTCATCTCCAAGGTTTCTGGTACATTCTGGAGAGACCCCAACCTCCTACCTCCTGTGGTTGCCTGTTTTTATTCTCTCTGCTGTCCCTCAGGGCTTCAGTCCTTACTTCCCTCACCCAATACCATATCATGCTCCCCTATCCCTTCCCACCCCTGTTCACTTTCCCTCTCAGGTCCCTCACTCCTTCCCCACTTGTAATTGCTTTCTTCTCCCTCCCAAGTGGGACTGAGTTGTCCTCACCCGGTCCCTTCATCGTGTTGACCTTTCAGAATTCTGTAGAATGTATCTTAGGAACTTTGATTTTTAACATTTCCTTTGTATGAATTATCTATATCCTCCATTCTATCTTCAATGCCTGACATCTTCTCTTCCATTTGTTATAGTCTATTGCCAATGATCGTGCTTATGGTTCTTATTAATGTATCTAGATTTTTCATTTCCAAAATTCCCTCAGTTTGTATTTTATTTCCATATTCATTCCTTTGCAACTTTTATTCTTAAACTCTCTTTTTCAACTGTTCCCTTTTTCTTGGCTTTTCAAGGGATATTTATTAATTTCATTCAATTGTCTGTGTTTCCTGAACTTTCTTAAGAGGCTTATTCCTTTTCTCCCTAAGGACTTCAATAATCTTTATTATGTGGGTTTTAAGGTCATTTTCTTGTGTTTCTGTTATGCTGAAATATTCAGGGATTGCTGTACTAGGAAAGGTTGGTTTTGGTTGTAATAGTTGGTGTTGGTTGTTGTGTTTGTGTTCTTTTGCTGGGTTTGGAGCATACTTAAAATTTTACGTAACAATTTCTTAGTTTGCCTTTGTTTGATTTGTGAGGTTTGTTGTTGTTGTTGTTTTTGTTGTTGTTTGTGTGTTTGTTTTCTTTATTTCCCCGTTGGTTTCTGTTTCCTCTATGATCTGTGTGTCCTGGGCTTCTTCCAGCCTGTATGTCTTTGGTAGAACAGGAATTCTCTTCCCAAGTTGAAGGCTGACTTAAGGTATCTAGAAAGGCACAGAACTGGTAATATGGTCAGTGATGATGATATAGTGAGAGAGTGGGTAAATTTAGCAGGCAGGCCACCTACAGGGACTTCTCCCAATCTGTGTGATCTCTGGTAGATCATGGAGTCTCTAAGCCAACTGTGGTCTGAGGTTGTGGTGGAGAGTCTCATTTCTTGTAGAGTAGACAGTTTCCACCACAGTTGTGGATTGAATGTAGCCATTAGAAGAATAGAGGTCTCAGGATAAGGTGAGCAGACACCTACATTGTGGGGAAGTTTGGCCGACTCCTATCCTTCCTGGACTTCTCCCAGTCTGCCTGGTGTCTGGTAGATCAGTGAGCCTCTATCCCTATTAAATCCTGGGAAACAGCGATTAGGGGACCCTGGGATTGCAAGGGAATTATGAGATAGTGAGAGAGCATGGAAGTTATGGAAAGAGACAGCCTGATTAGTTTTCTCCCATTCTGTAAAGTCTGTAGTAGAGTGGGGACTCTCTGATCCAGGTTGATGTAGGGAAGAGCAGGTTGGCTATGTCCAGTTGGGGGCTGCTGTATGGCAACAAGGAGCCTGGGAGACTAAGGATAGGATACTATATTTCAAACATCATTTACTGCTTACTGCAAGTAAGCACATTTCAAATTATATGAAACTATAAAACTACTAAGTGGTTCTCAAACATTTGTATTTCATCAAATATTAGCTCAGTTCCGTTCTACTTCTGATTTTAATTGTATTATTTGCTTTCTCGATGGTCACGTTTGTTTTTATTGTAGTTGTGGATTTTTATATATTTTTATTCTTAACCTATGATGGATGTATAATAAGTAAAGGCACTTATTTCCTGTTTTGTAGGTTGCCAGTTTGGTAAAATTATTGGGAGCTTTGTTGTAAGAAGTTTATTAGTTTCATAATGTTCAATTATTTTTTGCCTTATTGCCTGTATTTTGTGTATAAATTTTACAACTAGAACATTCTCTTAGTAAATTTTTCCTTTAATGAGTTCATAGTGTCTGTACTGATGTTTAATTTCAGTTTGAAGTCTACTTTTTAATATTCAAATATTCTACTGCTGGCTCCACTGTTTAGAATATCTTTGCTATGCTTTTACACTAAGGGTATAGCTGTCCTTGGTGATGGCGCGTGTTTCTTGGATGCAGAAAAAAAACAAAAAACAAAAAACAAAACAAACAAACAAACAAACAAAAAACTGTTTTCTAATATAATATGTTTGTATCTGTCTTTTTATTGTGTAATTGAGACAACTGCTTTTAAATCAATATTTATTCCTTTATTTCTTGTGATAGTTTGTTCACCACATGATTGATTTCTCTTGGACTATTTACTCTGTGTGCTTCCTGAATAAAGTTTCTCTCTCTCTCTCTCTCTCTCTCTCTCTCTCTCTCTCTCTATCTATCTATATCTATATCCATCTATATCTATATCTATATCTATATCTATCCCTTATTCCTTATACAATCTTCTCAAAATATGGCATGGTAGACCTTCATAACATTTATTCACTAACAATGAAAATTCAAAATTAATTTAAAGAATTAATTTTGTTTACTATCAATTACCACAGCAACACACTAAAATGAATTCATCTATAGTATTTTTAACTGAGTTATAAAATAATAAAGACACTATAATAATCTAAAGAAATTAAATGATTTAATTTATATTAAGTTAGATAAATTAATGTTTTTATAATCACAAATTCTACCTAGATGTCACTGTAAATTCAATATTTATTTTATTCCAAATTTATTTGTTTCAAAAATGAACATGTGAAACTTGGTATGTAAAAATTTAAAAGTAACAGAAATCAAATACGCAAACATATACAAATATAATACTTAAGCCTGATTTCTCACTTTCAAAATAGACTGTAGAATTTCAACAATTAAAACAGTGAGTCTGTATGTGTGGAAAGATATGGCTTTAGTGAACTAGAACTGTAGTCACATGTAACCACACAGGTATGGTGATCTTTTTGAAGAAGTATGACAAGTCAGTGCAGTGAAGAAATCATCATCCTTTAGCATGTTTCACTGGTTCAAATTGCATAACATTTTCGATGAGAAATAAAGAATTAAGAGCTTTGTAGACTGAGCAGCAGCTAATTTCTCAGTTTCTGTGATGCACAGATGGCCATTGTGGGACTCCCCAGCCCATGATATGTAAGCCAATCCAAAAATCCTCTTTGCAATACATAGCAATTCTATATGCCTTGCTACATTTTAGAACTTTGAGTAATATAGCTTTCATACAATCAACATTTTAAGTTCAAAGGCTTTAATGTAGTTCAAACCATACCTTTGTAAATACCCCACATGTGCTGTCTTCTTTTTAAGACATTATTAAGCTTTGGGAGGGCATAAGCAATTGCTATTTATAAAACAACAATGTAAATATATAAGGAATATCTTAAATAAATGAGGATAAATTTAGTATTCTTTTTTTCTATCATGTAGATATTTTACATGTCCATTATAATACCAACCTTGAGTTTCACTGTGGTAATCCACAAATAAGATGAAAATATTCTTGCTTATATATTTTTATTTTATTTTACACACTATAAGACAAATTGAATTATATAAAACATAATAGAAATAATTTCAGGTTAATATCTGATGTGTTTATCAATTTATCATCTCCAGCACGTGGTAAGCATTGCACTATTGCTCACAATGTCTTCTGTATTTATTCTTTCATTCATTTTACAGATAATGAAGCTGAAACCAGACATATCAAATAGTTCAAGAGCTGTGAGAGGGTAAGTGTAAAAGTTAGAATCTGAAACTTTTAAACCCAAGCTTTCCATGTATCTATATGTTATGTTTTAAAATGCAGAAAAAATTACATAAATAACCCTCAACCATGACTTCTCAATAATTAACATTGAAAGAGAGATCCTGTAACTTAGCATTTTGAAGGGATACCATACACATACTGTGATCTTTACAAGATAAATGTCAAGAGTCAACCCTAAAATTTCATTCTGTAAGCAAAATTCATCAGTAAATATGTCATAGGTAAATAAACAAGATTTCATTTTCCAAATAGACTGTATAAAGTGTTGATAAGAAACACAATAAATGTTAGATGTGGAATTGGATACATAGATAGATATCTATTAGCTCATTGATTACTTTCCTGTGTATACTGTGGCAATTAACCTAGTGTTAGATCAACTAGAGATTTTAACTGATATTTATTAAAAATGTGTTAAATTTATACACATTCAAAGTTCTTTAAAAAGTTAAGTGGAAAGCAGCTATATGTATAAGTATATACAAATTTAACTTTAAAAAAATAACTTCCATGATCCATGAAAGGGATTCATGATGTTGATTATTATTCTAATTCATCATATGGTAATAGAACCTCTATTAATATACTTGCTTTCATCAAGTGTAATAGTGAATAAATTACTTAAAATATAATATTGTTATTTTTAAGCTTGAGGGGAAAAATAACCACAGACTGTAGAGCAAGTGTCAGAAAACACAGGAATTGATTACCTAAATTAACTTTGCTGTTAATGAATTTCCCATATAATTAAGTATATAAGTCATAAGCCTGGAAAGTGATAAATTGCTGGAGGAGAACATAGTCACATATGAAATGACTAAATGTAGAAATAGCATCAGCCATTATATATATACTATAAATATCAAGAAAAATGTATTGAAATTTAGATTGCACTTCAAGAAAGCTTCCTGGTGGAAGATACACCTTGCATATACTATCTTATTATATTTTTCATGAGAGAACAGAGTGAATATTGTTTGCTCAGGAATGATAACTCTGCAATTCTCTCAAGATCTCAAGATAGATAACAATGAAGGTTTAGGGAGAAAAATACCCACAAGTTTAAAGTTTTCATAGAATTTAAAAATCAGAATAATCATATCTCTCTTCTCCCATCTGAACTTCTTTCATGCTAAGTAGAACACAAACTCATGTGCAGTATAATTTCTGTCTAGTCTGGTGCCCCAAAGGTGGATATAGTTTTCAGAGAAGAATAGACTTTCACCAGGACAGTCAGAGTTCTTTTTATCCAAAATTGAGTACCCATATATATAGCATAAAATTTTGGTCTGTAAAATATATTCTTTCAAGCCCATAGTTTTATGTTTTCAGTAACCTTCCTTCAAGCTTACCAGTGCAAAGATATACATAAAAATAAATGTTAAAACTTGAGAACTCAAAGAGTGGCTTTCATATGCTAAAATATATGGCAAGATTGAAGCAAACAGATGGAATAAACAGTAGGAGGATAGAAATTGAAAAATGTTATTTGATTAGCCCAAGCAACACCATATGACATTGGTTCTGAAATGGCAATGTGTACATGTTCACAAACTCTTCAGTTGAAACTTAGTGCAGTGAGCCAATAGAATTTTAACAACGATGTTTCTTTTTTTCTGATTTTGTCAATGCTACAGCACTCGAGTTACCCACTTTTCTCTTAAAACACAAGCTGAGAATTAAAAAAAAATGCTTTAGATGGCCACTCTCGATTTAAAATATAATTAGGAAAATAATGCTAATGTGTTGACATGAATCAACTGTACAGAATGTGAAATCTGAAACTCCCATATGGTAAATAGACAATGGCAAAAACACATCATTTTAAGCATCTTGCAATGGTTCCAAACTGACTCAAACCATTTATAGTCTGTCAATATAATCTTTGCAGTTTCAATGGAATACCAAAGTAAGAATCTTAAGAGTATATATTTTCAGTTTAATTTTGATTGTTCTACTTTTACTTAAAACTAGAAACTGCAAAATGACACGTTTTATCTTATGGATAATTTTAATTATGTGGTTTCTATGGCATAGTAAAATAATATATTGAATGTAGAATATTTTTAAATTATGTTTTTTAATTTAAATAGAATCACACCACTTCTCCTTTCAGCATTCCTTAATGCTGGAATCTAGAATATAACAATGCTATACTTCATTTAAAATGTCTGTTATTACTCATTTTAATCACTAACTCCAATTTGGTAAAACCAAGACTTATGCTGACATTCATTGCTGATTATGGTGTTATAATATTTTCATGCTCGAAACACATTCAATGTTCTGCCATTTTGTTCTATAAAAAAAATTAAGGCAGCAAAAGAATTTAAGAATAGTATGTCAAGCTAAACATGCCCATATTTCATGCTTCGGTTAATAGTACTATGCTGGGTGCACTATTGTGTTTTATTGATATTATTCTAGGTAGGACAATAGTTTTTGTCCTGTTTTGGAGGTATGTATGGAAATGTCTGGTACAAAAAGATCTTGGCTTTGGAAAAAAAGGCAATCAGGTCAGACAGACTCAGGTCATCTGGTTCTTGTTTCTGAAGTAAATGTTGTCTTGACAGGGACTTACTTTCTAACTCTGAAACAGCCAATGCCAATGTTTTGGGAGTCTCTTGGACAACTCTAACAACACAAAAGGTTTCTCAGGCCTGCTGTTGAGGCTTTGCTAAGACTTTATATGGCTCTAAGTGGGAGCATCTTCAACCCAGAAGGGTAAGTTTTGTTTAATCTATCCATATATGAACATATAGACTTATATATATTACATGTAATTTTAAGCGGTAATACAATATGATTCCATATAACATTTTCAAACACTATTACATTTAGTGTACTTCCTGCTTCCTTCTCTGTATTTATCTCCCTCCAACCTTCCTAACTAAAGACCCTAACTTTTTACATTTTGCCCTTTCAAATCATCTTTCCAGTGCTATTTCTGTGTCTCCCACTCCTCTGAATAGTTTTCTTTAACATTCCAGGTCTCTCCAAGATTATATATTTAAATCTGAAGATTTGAAACTAGGACTTACAGATGAAAGAGAATTTATAATATTTGTATTTTGGGGTATGGTTATTTCACTCAGTGTGGCATTTACTAGTCCTTTTCATTTACCTGATTTTTTTTTCTTTGTATATGTTTAATTTTTTTCTTTCCTGTTTTTTTCTTCCATTTTTTTATTAGATATTTTCTTAATTTACATTTCAAATGCTATTCTGAAAGTCCTCTCCCCCCCTCCCCTTCCTGCTCCTCTGTCCACCCACTCCCATTTCTTGGCCCTGGCGTTCCCCTGTATTGGGGCATATACATTTTTATGATTTTGTTTTTATTTAGGAACAAATATCATATTCCCAGTATCATTCATTAGGGATGCTGCCTTTTCTCTAGTGTACATCATTGCCACCTTTGTTTTTTGTTTTTTGTTTTTTTTCAAATATTAGATATATATGGTTATAGGCCTTTATGTTTCAGTCTTCAATTTCACTTCATTGCTGTATACATTCTTTCTGTATTAATACCATATTAATTTTGTCACTGTGGATTTGTAATTTACTTATAGGTCTGCAATGGTAATCCCCGTGGATGTTTATTGTTGCTGTTGTTTTGGTTACCTAGAACATGTCTTTTTTCCTATTTTTATAAAGAATGATATATGGGCTTTGATTGTGATTGAATTGAAGTTGTAAATGGATTTTGATACCATTACTATTTCACAATATTAATTAAACCAATACAGGAACATAGATGTCTTTCCTTTTTCTGTTTTTAATATCGACTTTTTCTGAGAATTAATGCTTTTATTTTAGAAGTATTTCCCCTCCTCAATCAGATTTAATCCTAAATGTTTTATTTTATGTGAGGAAACTGTGAAAGCTATCTCTGAGCTGATAGTGCTGAGTTCTATGAGAAACCAGGGTGTACAGGCCATGGAAAGCAATTCATTAAGCGGTTCCCTCTATGGCATCTACACCAGCTCCTGCCTCCAGGACCCTGCCATTTTTGAATTCCTGCCCTGTCTTCCTTCAATGATGAACAGCAATGTGGAAATATAAACCCCAAGTTGCTTTATGGTCATGGTGTTTTGTCACAGCAATAGAAACCTTAAAAAAAAAACAAAACAAAACAAAACAACAAAATAAAACCTCTAGGTTCATTATGACTATCTCCTAAAAGAAAGAGGAAAGTAACAAAGACTTGTGATATATAGCTGCACCCTCCACACACAGATACATGGGTGAATACAATCTCACACACATGAACACACAAAGATGTATAAGTTACAAGAATACAGAAAGAAAATCACAGAGAGAGGGAGAGAGAGGGGGGGGAGGGAAGTAGAAAGAGAGATATTCATGTGTACACTTACAAAAGGTGACAGTTTGAAAACTTAAGAATATCAGAAATAGTGAACTTTCTCTTATTTTAACTAAGAAGAATTATGCTTAGCATTTATCCTATTTGTCATCAAATTTTTTTTTCAAACAATGTATTCTGGTTACAGTTTCCTGTCCCTGACTTCTCCAAGATCCTCCCATACACCCTCCCATCAGATTCCACACATTTTCTGTCTCTCCTTTGATAGAAAACAGGTAGCTAAAGGATAATACCAAAATAACATGAGATAAAATAAACACAAATAAAATAGCTATGACAAAATAAACAGAATAAAAGATCCAAAGAAAAACCATGAGAAACATATAGAGATGTAGAAACATACATGTTCATAAGCCCTAGAAACAACCTGTGCAATTTTTGGTATCTACTGGTAGAGTTTCAAGTTTTAATCTACCATTCCATAAGAGAAGGTAAATGAGAAAAAAATTTGTAAAACAAATGTTTTATCCTCACCATTTAAATTAGCCTTTTTCCTCAAATATAGAATTATCTGTATGATTTGCCTAAATTTCATTCTTTGCATTTCTTTCCTCCACTTACACATCCCATCAAACCTCTTTCTGTATGCCTCAGCAACCTATAGATTTTTCAAAAACATATTTTATACCTACTGAATATAATGACAAATTTTGAAGATTTTCAATATAATTAGGCTTCCTTTCCTGTTTCTACAATCAAATGACATAAAACCTTTAAAATAGGAATATTTTTAAAACCATACATTCCCTATAATTTTTATCTTTTACATAGCTCAGCACTTTCAGTAGTAGCACAGAGAGAATTCTAAGCTAAAGCTGTGTTAATTTGCTTTTAGTCAGTGAGACAAAAATAAATGAGAAGAAAAAATTTAAGGAGAGAAATTATCTGAGCAGATTCTGGGTTAAAGAGAGAACTTTTTCACTCAGCCTTTTAGATGGTCATTAGACTTTCTCTGCCACTGTCACACCTGTGAGTAAGTGTCTTGCTATAAACATAGGTAAAACCTACAAGTGAAGAAAATCTCCTTACATAGAACAAGTAGTCAGAAGTTTTTAATGTAGTACTACTAGGATAATATCTGTCTAATTGAAGTAGGACTTAGCTACAAATACAGTAACAATGTCTAGACATGGTAGAAAACACCTACAAAATATGGGTTAGATAGATCAAATTTTTCATAGAATAAAAATACACTCTAAAAAAATTGGAACGTGCATATGGCTATATTTATGAACATAAATAAATGGTAATACAAGTTGCTATGAAGAAAACACTGGGGAACAGATATAGTATTGTCATTGTAACAGATTATTACTAAATTAGATAACTAGATTTACATCTTCCTCTCCATTAGCAACAAAACAAATCAGCAAAAAATGTACAAACATAACACCTAATTCTAAAGTACATGTTATTGAACCATAAACCTATGTATGTACTTTAATAAATATAAAAATTGAACTTCAGAAATAATTATTAGATAAAATCTTCTACAGTCTCATTTGTCACACAGTATCAGCCACAGTACATACTCTATAGTAACTTGATTTCAAGTTTTTACCTTGTTTCTGTAAATCCAAACTCCTTTCTGAATAAATCATTTTTGACATTTTTTATTAATATTAATCATTCCATCATTTACATCTCAAACTCTATCCCACTTCCCACTCTATCCACTTACCCTTTCAATACCACCTATCCTATGTTATCCATTTCCTGTTTACCCCTCTACTACTCCCTCATCCTGCAACTGCTCTCCTCCCCTCTTTTCCCTGTAGGAGAGTGCTCCCCCACCCACTCACACTCTCCTGCCCTACTACTCCAGCCTACACCTACTCTGGGGCATCAAACTGCCCCAGGACCAAGGGCTTCCCCTCCCATTGCTCTTACATATGTATCTGGAGCCTTGGATCGCTCTAAGTAAGCTCCTTGGTTGGTCTAGTCTATGGAAAAAACAGGTGGTCAGGCCAGCCTGTATGGTTCTTCTAAAAGGGTTGCAATCAACCTCTGCTCATCCAGTCTTTCTGCCTGCTCCCAGACCAGGTTCCCTGAGTTCAGTCTGATAGCTGGCCCCAAGCATCCACATCTGCATTAATCAGGTACTGGTCAGAACTCCCCAGGAACTGCCACACTTGGTTCCTGTCCACAATCGCCTCTTGAACACAGCAACGGTGTTGGATTTGGGGTCTGCAGACATGCAGGTAGTGCCATTCTCCAGTTGGCCCTTCCTTCAGTCTCTGTTCCAATTTTTGTCCCTGTTCTTCTTTTAGACAGGAACATTTCTGGGTTAAAGAACTTTAAGATGCATGTGTAGCCCCATCCCTTGACAAGGAGCTATACCTATCTACTGAAGATGGTCTCCACAATTTAAATTTCCCCCTTCTCAGCACATTACAGCTAAAATCTACACCATTGTGTCCTGGGAGCCTCACATTTCTCTGGTGTCTGGGACCCCTAGTGGCTATCCTCAGTTCTTCATCCCCCACACTGCTACCTATTATATATATATACCCTCCCTATACCCTCCCCCTACCCTGTTCCCCTACCCACTCACTCCCACTTCTTGGCCCTGGCATTCCCCTGTACTGGGTTATATAAAGTTGGCAAGACCAAGGGGCATCTCTTCCCAATGATGGCCGACTAGGCTATCTTCTGCTACATATGCAGCTAGAGACACAAGCTCTGGGGGTACTGATTAGTTCATATTGTTGTTCCACCTATAGGGTTGCAGACCCCTTCATTTACTTGGGTACTTTTCAAGCTCCTCCATTGGGGGCCCTGTGCTCCATCCTATAGATGACTGTGAGCATCCTCTTCTGTATTTGCCAGGCACTGGCATAGCCTCATATGAGACAGCTATATCAGGGTCCTTTCAGCAAAATCTTGCTGGCATATGCAATATTGTCTGTGTTTGGTGGCTGAGTTTTATTTGATTTTCTGACCTTTTGTACTTCTCCCAAGTTTCCTCCAGATACTACCACTCTTATTTCCTCCTCCTTTCTCTCTGCCTTGTCCTCCTTTCCTTCCATCTCCCACAATCAACTTGTTTCCCCTCCCCCCAATACAGGACTTAAGCATTCACACCCTGGTCTTTCTTCCTTCTGTGCTCCATGTGGTCTGCAGATTGTATCATATGCAATGTGAGCTTTTGGGTTAGTATCCACTTATTAGTGAGCCCATACCATGAGCGTTCTTTTGTGTCTGGGTTACCTCATTAGGGATGATATTTTTCTAGTTCCACCCATTTAGCTGTGAATTTCATGAAGCCATTGATTTAATGGCTGCATATTACTCCATTGTGTAAATTTACCACATTTTCTATATCCATTTGTCTGTTAAGGGACATCTGGGTAGTTTCCAGCTTCTGGCTATTATAAGTAAAAGCTGCTATGAACATAGTGGACCATGTGTCCTAGTTATATATGAGAGCATCTTTGGGTATATGCCCAGGAGTAGTATAGCTGGGTCCTCAGTTAGAACTATTTCCAATTTTCTCAGGAATCACTAGACTGATTTCAAAAGTGGTTTTACTATCTTGCAGTCCCACCAGCAATAGAGTAATGTTCCTCTTTCACTACATCCTATCCAACATCTACTGTCACCTGAGTTTGTTTGTTTCTTTGTTTGTTTGTTATCTTAGCCATTCTGACTGGTGTGAGCTACAAAGTTAGGGTTGTTTTGATTCGTATTTTCCTGATGACTAATGATGTTGAACATTTCTTTAACTTTTTCTCAGGCAGTAGAAATTCCCCAGTTGAGAATTCTCTTTTTAAGCCGGTAGTGGTGGCGCATGCCGGTAGGATTTGCTGAAGGAGGCAGAGGCAGGAGGATCACGAGTTCGAGAATTCTCTTTTTAAGCTCTGTACTCTACTTTTTAATGGAGTAATTTGTTTCTCTGGAATCTAACTTCTTGAGTTCTTTGTATATTTTGGATATTAGCCCTCTATTGGATGTAGGGTTGGTAAATGTATTTCCCAATCTGTGGCTTACCATTTTGTTCTATTGACAAAGCTTTACAGAAGCTTTTCAATTTTATGAGGTCCCATTTATAGATTGTTGCTCTTGAAGCATAAGTCATTGGTGTTGTGTTCAGGAACTTTTCCCTGTGCTCAAATATTCCAGGCTCTTCCCCACTTTCTTTACTATTACATTTAGTGTACCTCATTTTATGTGGTGGTCTCTGATCCACTTGGATTTGAGCTATGTGCATGGAGATAGGTATGGATCAATTTGCATTCTTCTGCAAGCAGACCTCCAATTGAACCAGCACCATTTGTCTATTTATTTATTAATTAGATATTTTCTTTATTTACATTTATTTACATTTCAAATGCTATCCCGAAAGTTCCCTATACCCTCCCCCGCCCTGCTCCCCTGTAGAGAGCCACGCCCGAGATGGTTCTGCCGCCATTCCAAGATGGCACCGACATCCTGTCACCACCCCCAGCTTGGGACAAGCAAACAAGTTCAGTGCGCATGAGCTTGTTACAAAGCCACTTAAGTCACCGCCCATCCCGGGGCAAAACTTGAGGTAATGGGCAGTCAGCCAATCCTGACAACACACGTCTCACTGAGGTGTATATAAGTGGGATCCATCTTGGGTTCGCTGTCTTCCTCCTCATGATGTAATAATAGTTTGCTGCAGAAGGATTCTGGTGTAATCGTCTGTTCTTGCCAGCAAGATGGTAACATGGACTCTTTCACTCCCCTACCCTCCCTCTCCCACTTCTTGGCCCTGGTGTCCCCCTTACTGGGGCATATAAAGTTGGCCAGACCAAGTGGCCTCTCTTCCCAATGATGGCCAACTAGGCCATCTTCTGCTACATATGCAGCTAAAGACACAAGCTCTGGGGGTACTGATTACTTCATATGGTTGTTCCACCTATAGGGTTGCAGACCCATTCAGCTCCTTCGGTACTTTCTCAAGCTCTTCTATTGGGGGCCCTGTGTTCTGTCCTATAGATAACTATAAGCTCCCCCTTCTGTATTTGCCAGGCAAGATAATGTGACCATAGGTGTGTGGGAATAAAGCTGAGCTGGGTTTGGCAGGAGTTGTTTACCTCCATACCAAGTGTATAATCTTCTGGGGAATTAACACCACCTCTACACTTTGTTTCTTGAATTTGTTTCCAGCTGACACCTCATCACCTCAATCCTTAAACAAGTTAAAGTCTGTTTGTATTACACATTGCTATTCTGAATTGGCAGTTTCCCAATATCTCTTGTCTTCATTGCATTTTGCTTCTTGCACTTAAAGCCTCTTTCAGAGTCATCTTGTCTTTATTTCCTGAGGTTTCATTTCATTGGTGGCTATAACTAGCAATATTTTGTAAGTGAGTTTGAACTATTCTTTACTCTTTAGTGTATCCTTAGCTTTAAATGTCAAATCTGAGAAAATGTCAAATTCTACAGACATTGCTTAAGGGACAATAATGATAAATAATACATAATATATTTTCAAGAAGTAAGTTTATGGTATGAGCATATGCAATATGTGCTTATCTCATTAAAATTACAATTGCTTATTTATTTACATTGAAATTAATAGTGTATTTGAGCAGAAACTAACAGATTGTAAAATAAAACCAACACCTTTTAATTTTTGTTTAAAATAAAGGCTAAATATTTCAAAAGGATATTAAGTGACCACTTTAATCTTTCAAAAAAAGAAAAATCAAACATCCAAAATTAAATATTCAAAGTAAGGGCTACCCAGATGGCTCAGCAAGTAATAGATACCAAAAGGTAAGCATGAGGAAGTATGTTTGATTTGTCTATAAACTATTATTTATATATAAACATTCATTTGGGGCTAGAGAGATTGCTCAATGGTTAAGTAGCTGCTTGAGGAGAACTCAAATACCTTCCCAGTATCCACAGGGTGGCTCACAAACCATCTGTAACTCCAGTACTAGGAGATCCAACCCCCTTTTCTGATTTCAGCAGATATTCTCAGACACTTTTTGTATAGACTAAAATGTTGAGTCTTAAGACATGAAAAGGAAAATTAATTTTGAGAGTGTACACATCACCAATGTGGAAGACTGACGACAGTGTAAGAAGTAAATTGGTTTTTTTCTTCTGGCATGAGAGCTCTAGTAACTCAGCTCAAGGCCTTAGGGGGAGAGGCAAGCAACACTGTCAGCTGAGTGATCTTTTTGGGCAGCAGTTCTAATATTTTTGTTGTGTTGTAGACATTAATTTTATTTTTTAAGATAATAAATCATAATTCTTATAAGTAAACCAATTTTTACTTTTTAATGAAAGTATTTATAAGAACATATTGTCTTACTCTGTGTTCTATTGCTGTGAAGTGTCACCATGACCATGTTTATAAACGATAGCATTTAATTGGGTATTGCTTAAACTTTCAGAGGTTTAGACCATCTTCATTGAGGCAGGGAACATGTTGACAGGAAATGGTGCTACAAAGAAAAGTTGCTGAGAGTTCTATATCAGGATTTAGAAGTCAGGGGTAAGAGAAAGACTGCCCTCAAAGCCCACCTGAAGTGACAAATCTTCTATCAAGGCACACCTACTCTAAGAAAGCCTCACTTTCTAATCCCTCCCATAGAGTACAGCAACACTATGACCAAGCATTCAAACAAACAAGATTTTGGATGTCATTCTTATTTAAACTATCACAGATTTAAAATGTTAAAATTTTTAAAAAGGGGACAAGTTTTTATTCTAGTACTATATATGTCACTATTCTGTGTTTGTCAAACTAATAAAAATTTCTCTGGCATTTTGCTGTAATAACTTTTTCAGTTGATTTTTTTTCCTCTCCGAAATCCTCCCAGACCCTTCATATTAACCCACTCACCAAACCTCATTTCTTTTCTGTTTAGAAAACACATAAAACCAACATGTTCTAATATTTATACATCTTAAGAACTTTGAGAATAAAAAAAAAATCATTCTTACATATTAGCTTCAGTTAATATTTTGGAAAACTTATGAACCCAAAGCAGCCAAAATCATACTTTTTTGAGACACGAATTACAAAACGATTAGTTCGCTTAACTGCTCTTCTCCAGGTATTTAGCTTATGAAAGAGTGCACTCTCATAGAAACTCTTAGACTATTTTAACTATTTTAAAGTAAGTTTACTTTTTATGTACGTACTCTATTCATATAAAACCCTACCCTCTATTCTCATCAACTGCTTCAAAGTCTGTTTCTGGCTTCTAAAATTCATTGCCTTTTATTCTTTAGTTATTGTTGTTACAAACACACACACACTCACACACACACAAACATAGGTTTAGAAGTTATCATTTGATATGAACAACAAATTAGGGGTCATCTCTAGGGAAGACTAATTTTTTCTTAGAAATCTGTAAAAAACTGTAGTTGTTCAATTATTCCTGGGGCCCTTTCAAATCACCCCTGTCTATCTTTAGACTACCTACAAAATATTACTATACATAGTTATTTAGGTCTAACAAGTTAGGTTTAAAATGTCTTCAGATGGTCTTAAATAAAGTATATTTGAATATACAAACTTCCACAGATTTTGGTACCTAGAGGCAAAGCCTTTGAAAATTTACAAAGTCTGAGACATGTGACTGGCCTGAAAATATTACAGAGAAACAGGGAGTGAGAAGTAAATAAAGGTGTAAAGGATACAAGGAAAGGGAGAGAAAATGGAGAGAGGGAGAAAATATAAAGGTTCTGTTAATCTACTGTTTCACTGAAAAAACTATTTTTATAAAAATGCTTCATTGTGTTACAGAATTTTTAACAGTGTATCTCACACAGTTTCTAGTATTTACCTTATTTCTAAAATGTAAATGAAAAGACTTAAGTGCTCACTGCCAAGTATCATGGATTATGCATTACAGTAAGGCAACTTCTACACTTGATCTTTTTAGAATTTTTACAGCAATGAAAAGCTCTATGACCTTTTGCTTGTGGACAGTTGCTAAATCCTCCCCTTTTCTCTCTCCCTCCCTCCCTTCTAGATTACCAGTTTAATCTTTGTTTTCATACTGAAAGTGTGTTGCTTTCTCTAGAAAAATTCTTACTTATATAACAAATCTGATTATCTTTTTTAATACACACACACACACACACACACACACACACACACACACATATATATATATATACATATACATACCTACTCATATAACTATTTGTTTTGTAATTATTCAGCTTATCTTCTCATGTAAAAACAAATTTAATTGAATATCAATTTACTATTATAACATCCAATTTTATCCACTCAACCACAGCAATAGAGATTAAACATTCTTTCCAAAACTATCCTGACCTACTTTTCCCCCTCAACTTTCACTAACAACTGAAAATCAAAGGATTTTTCCAAGTCCTGGTCCTATTATCTTGTTTCTTTGCTGTTTTAGCACTTTTTATCTAATTCTTTACTTCTGTCTTCATACCTTGCTCCTTCTGGTAAGCTTTGAACATTTCCTGCAGTAGAAAATAGTTCTTCAAATTTTCACATTGTTCTAATAAGTTTTTCCTGTTTTTAAAATTATTTTTTCACATATCTTTGGAGACAATAAGGATGAACACTGGTATTTATTTGTCTCTACCTGATAATATAACGTGTTACAAAGTCATTGCCTATATGCAATTACTTTAATAATAACTTTATAAATATTATCCACAAGTCTTAAATAATTCAAAATGAACAATATTAACATAAACAATTTTAAAGTACTAGAACAGCAAAACAAAAATAAAATTGACATATTTAGAATAAATGAGGGACAGGCTCAAAACAATAATCTGGAATTGCTGAATTTTTTTAAGACATGTGACCATCTCTCGTGGAGTAACGTAAGAAAACTTCAAAGTCCTGCTAATCAAGGTTGACTTCACTTTCTTCTTCTCTATGTCCTTCATGGATGGTAATGGCTTTCCTGAAATTTTGGATCAAACACTGAAGATTGAAAACTGCAACAATTGGCTGGAGAGAAGGCTCAGGCTCACAACCAAATACTACAACAACTAAGCAACGTCCTCGTGGTGTTTTCAATAATGCAACAGCCCCCATAACACCCAGGCCTCCTTTCTGTTCCTGCAGCTTTCTTCCTTCCTTTCAATTTTCCACTTTTTTTCTTTTTCAAAGTCTGATAGCATTTGAAATGTAAATAAAGAAAATATCTAATAAAAATAGTCTGAATTAAAGTAGAAGTTATAATCAATAATGAGAATAGAATCTTTACAATGCTCACATTTCATAATTATTTGTCCATGGAATTTTAGGTATAACCTGTTTAATGATCAGGAATATGAAATTTGGGATTGATTTGAATGTTTTTTTCACTTTGTAAGTCATATGAGTTCAGGTCTGTGCTTTCACCATTTGGTTTTCAGAGATATACATCTTTAAACTTGACAATAGGTAGCTCTAAAGTATGAGACCTTATCACTGAACCTTGTATGTCACTTTAAATTTGATTTTATATTTTCCATATCTATATTCTTCTGAGGTATTCATCAAAGTCTGAGGTACCAATCAAAAAAATAACCACAGCCTACAAACAACTAAACAACCAAATATCAACAAAAATTATTAATTACATGTATTCTATATCACAGGTTGGAGAAAGCAGATTTTATTCATATATTTCCTCTGCAAGCAGAGAAAAATGGCCGAAGGAAGACCACCAGACTCAGATAATATTCAAAGACTATGAGCATTTATTTTGGAGAAACAACCAGAATGCTGTGGCCAATCATTCTTCCAAATGGAGACCCAAGACATAGGTGCACAGGCCTTCTTAAAGGGAATTAGGAGAATTTTCTAGAAGAATTAGGTAATCTAAAATTTCATTGGTAGGTCCGGGGGGCGGGGGGGGGGGGGATGATCACAGGGGTCTGCTTCTGAATGGCTTGTGCCAGGCAAGAGTGCTCCGCATTCCTGTGAAGTGAATGTTTAACCATAAGATGCCCAGTACAGATGGCCTATCCTGAGATAAGATATTTTCCCATTCTTTGTTATCCATAGGCTGTTCTTTGGGACATGGTTTTATGAACTTGTTCTTGAAGCTGTTGTCTTATGGCCTATTTTCTGGAACTTATGGTCTATTCCTGGAGCTGGTGCCTTATGATATTCTTTTCAAATTAGTCCTGGTCCTTAAATGAAGACAAATGGAGTTTATTTCATCCTTTCAAGTTCTATGCTTTTCATTAAATCCCTGCTTATTCTTTTCTCCTAAAGTAATTGTCATCATTTGACATAAAATATGTTCATTTACTTATATTCTACAGTGAGTGATCATGGGTTATATCATAACCTCTTACATCACATTTCAAATGTTCCAGGTGTCACTGGAACATTTGCTCACCAAACTTTTATAACAAAAATACCAGTGTTATTGAATCAGCTGAAAGAACTGATATCTTGTGTGTTAGCTTGTTAGTGCTTCAAGCCACTGACCTGTGCTTTGTCATTTTTTTTTTTTTTTGCACAGATGTACTCTGTACTAAATCCTTTCTGTATTTCACTGAATTTTTTTTTTTTTTTTATGTCAGATTGAGTAGAGGAAAACTTTTTAAGAAGTTAATCCTAGAGGATTCAAACACAGGTGAGTATAAACAAACTAAAAATCAACGTGATAAAAATCATTAGCTTTAATGATTTGGAAATTTTTAGTTTTTAGCAAGCTTTCTTTTTAAACTATTCCGTTCATTTTAAAGTTAGTAGGAAGAACAACTAAAAATATATGGCATTCCAAAATGAAATGAAAGTGAGAGACAAATTCTTTTTCTAAGCAAAGAACAATAATTCAACTGCCACCCACTCCACCAGCCAAAGGGAAAGTCATTGTTTGGATCCCTTTTCTTTCATTAGCATTTTATGAATGCAGGGCAGGAGACCAGCAGAGTGCTAGTAATCTAAGCACAAACAAGGTTACTGCAACCTCCTAGATTTCAAAGGAACTGCCTATAGGCAGCCCTCTCTTCAGATAAGGGAAAAGCAAGATGCAGAGAAAGGTATTTTCCATTATAAAGGCTTTTAACAATGAGTACAAAGAAAAAAGAAGTGTCTATTAGACTTTAGATGTAGAAATGTTGTCATAGAGAAAGTATTATTCATCAGAGGATAACAACACAAAAGAAGAGGAAGAAGGAGAAAAGCAACATCTGAGTTGAATAAAAAGTTCTGACTATGTTAGGAAGATGATAATGTTCTACTTACAGCTATTTAGCATGTACATATATGATAAAACCTCTCATAACATAAAACTAACAACAAACTATTTATTGCTTTATAAATTTTGTTTCATTGAAGGATAATAGTTATTGTTTTGTAACCTATACTGTTTTGCAAACTTATATCATAAACTGTGGCAAGTTTAGATTACAAATTAATTTTGAGAATGATTCACTTTATAGTGGTTATTACAACAAGATGTGGGATGTTTTTCTATAGTGCAATCTGATGACTTTCTTAGCTTTTGTTTTGGTGGGAGTAATTGGTCTGCTAGGTCAATAGATTTCCAAAAGATTTATCTATGAGGGACAAGGTGTTCAGACACAGAACTTTTAAAGGAATTCCTATCTTGGAGGGCTAGCACTCCTTAAGACAAGGTCATTAGACTTTGGACCTGTGATATTTCAATCTCTTTTCAGCACTGAATTTCAAAACAGTGAATCAGTCTCTGGTTTCCAGAAATTATCCTTCATAAAAGCCAAGGACCAGGATATAGGGCAAGCCTCTCCGTCTCCAGTGCTACTGTCAAAGTTAGTTCACCTAATATAATTCATTTATTATGTAAACAAAGGTAGAAACCAAACAAGCCATATATTTCAGCATAGTGACAGACAAAAATGCAAAGCATGTTTGTCGTCCCATCAGCTTTGGACATGTGTCCTTGATATCCTTAGCTATCTGTACCATTTCCTACTGGTCTCCTCACAGTCAGCTATTGCCGTAAGAAACCTAGAGGGTTTAAGAAAACATATTCAGATTACATTTGGTTTGTGTGTGTGTGTGTGTGTGCTTCTCCTTTTCCAGTTTGCTGTTTCTATCTCAACGCTGAACAATTTTGAAATAATCACTCTTACATTATGTATCTGAATCTGTAAGCATAAAAATACATGGTTGTACAGTATTTTAACACCTGTTCTGTATAGTGGTAAATAGCTTGTGATAGGAACTGAGAAATCTGTCTACTCCATTTTGAAGGCAGGAGCCATTATGTTGTATTGTTAAAAATAAGTTTCCATTTAACTTAAAAGCTGTGTTGCTGTTTTTAAGTCTATTTCCTAGATCTGTCCCAAGCCATGACCTTGACTTGTTTTTGAGAATATCCTTATTCTACTTGTCCCTTTATTATCCTCTTTAATTGTGCTTCCTAATCATATGGTTTTGTTTGTTTGGGTTTTTTTTTTTTTCAAATTTTTATGTATTTCCTTATTTCCCCGTTGTCTCTCTTATGCCAAATTTCTTTGCAGGCACTCTTGAATATGCACCTTAAGATGGACTAAATATATGAATTCTAGGCTGCTTTCTTTAACCTGATTTAGGATGCAATCTCTGGCCAGCTCTTGGGTACACTCTAATAAAATCAAGCTTCCTTGAAATTTGGCTATAATTTTGATAGTAGTCTTATTCTTGCCCAGTGGGATAAACAGTACATCATCTGCAGTTTTCATCTTCACATAGTTTATGCTTTAATATGATTACTAATGAATCTACTTTATTTCATCAGTGTTTGCCTTTCTTTCTTTAAAATAAAATGTTTTAAGGGCTGGCTGTCATAACATTAGGCCCATGATTAGCATATAATAACTTCTGCATCTGTGATGATTTATGTATGTTTGGCCCAAGGAGTGGCACTATTAGGAGGTATGGAGTTATTGGAGTATCTGTGTCACTGTGGGTGTGGGTTTGGAGACTTTCCTTCTAGCTGCCTGAGATTCAGTCCTATCCACTTTGCTTTTAAAACAAGATGTAGAACTCTCTGCTCCTCCAACACCATGCCTGACTAAAAGCTACTATGCTTCCTGCCTTGATGATAATGGACTGAACATCTGTATTTGTAAATGAGCCCCATTTCAAAGATGTCCTTTATAAAAGTTGCCTTTGTCATAGTGTGTCTTCACAGCAATAGAAACCCTTACTAGTTCAAGGATCATGCTATTACCTAGAGCAATCGTTCTCAATTTGTGAGTTGTGACTTCTTTGGGGTCATATATTAGATGTAATTCATATCAGATATTTACATTCTGATTACTAATAATAGAAAAATATAGTTATGAACTAGCAACAAAATAATATTATGTTTTGCGGTTACTACAACATGAGAAGCTGTATTAAAGGGTTGCTACAATATGAAAGTAGAATCAGTACCCTAGATTATCTCTGATTTGGAAATATTTGAGTCCACCCAAATATAAGAAATTATTGACTTTTGACATACACGAGCAATTTTATTTCTTATTCACTTCAAAAATCTTTCCTATATATACATGCAGACATACATATATAAATGCATGTATATACACATCTATACATATGTGTATTTTCATTATCATATATCCACATAAAATAACTGTTTAAATTAAATCAGCTATATTCCCATACTTTTCTATATCTGAAACATTTTTTCTCTTTATTAGATATTTTCTTCATTTACGTTTCACATGAAACATTTTTTTAAGTAACACATATTTTTGTCCCTATTCTACACGGATTCCCTGATGTGAGCAGGGTCCTAGCACTCTTAACCAAGTGATACCATAGCATAGCAATCCCTGTAAGAACTCTCCACACCACACTCATTCATTCTCCATCTTTGAGCTTTATAATCCCCAATAAATAAATAAATAAATAAATAAATAAATAAATAAATAAATAAATAAATAAAATACAAAAGATAAAGTTCATCATCTCAGCACATAGTACTGATGCTGTTGTAAATGCCTGTAAATCGACTTACATCTTCCAGACAGTGAACTGATCGAACTAATTGCCCAGGCCTACTGGGTATTTATTACTATTATCCAATCACCTCCATGATTTTTCACCTACTTTCCAAATCACATAGGGATAATATATCTATGGTGCAGACACCTTTGCTTTCCATCTTCTCTCCTCTCCATAATCATCTAGACGGATTGAAATTTTATCTGCTATTACTTAGAAGACTGCATCTTTACAGTCCCTAGGAGCCTTACATTGCAAATTATTTTATAATCTCAATCATTTCCAGAGTATTATATCCACTCCTCAGAGCAGAGCTGTTAATACTTTTCATTTTAGTCTAAATATAAAATTTATTAAAACCTTTTTTATCCAAAATGTTTCATTTGCTAAGTTTCTTCCTGTAGTTAACTGGTAGCAAACTGATGTTTCCAGAAGGTGCCTACATGTCAAGACATGTCATAGAGCATTATTATTTTTTAAAGCAACATTTACTTTGCCTTAATTGGTAATATTTCAGAGTCAGCTAAAAACTGGAAAAATTATAACTTCATTTTTATTAAGTTTCATTAATGTAACAGCCAAGTTGAGTCTGTTTTAAAATGGAGTACTGTATTAGCTAGGGTTTTACTGCTACGAACAGACATGATGACCAAGCCAACTCTTAGAAAAGCCAACATGGGTCTGGCATGATGAACTTGGTTGATTTTAGACCTGAGTTTGATTATTTCTTGCTGTCTACTCCTCTTGGGTATATTTGCTGCTTTTTGTTCTAGAGCTTTCAGGTGTATTGTTAAGCTGCTTGTGTATGTTCTCTCCAGTTTTTTGTTTTTTGTTTTTGTTTTTGTTTTTGTTTTTTTTTTGAGTAACTTAGAGGTGTGAATTTTCCTCTTAGAACTGTTTTCATTGTGCTCCATAATTTTGGGTATGTTGTGTCTTCATTTTTATTAAATTCTAAAAAGTCTTTAATTTCTTATTTCTTCCTTGACCAAGTTATCATTGGGTATGGCTTGTTCAGTTTCCATGTGTATGTGGGCTTTCCATTGTTTCTGTTATTATTGAAGATCAGCATTAGTCAGTAGTGTTCTCATAGGATACATGGTATTATATAAATTTATTTGTATCAGCTGAGGATGTTTTGTGACTGATTATATGGTCAGTTTTGGATAAGGTGCTGAGAGGAAGGTATAATATTCTTTCTTTCTTTCTTTCTTTCTTTCTTTCTTTCTTTCTTTCTTTCTTTCTTTCTTTCTTTCTTCTTTTTGATGAAAGGTTCTATAGATATCTATTAAAACCATTTGGTCCATTACTTCTCTTAGTTTTACTCTGTTTCTGATTAGTTTCTGTTTTCATGACCTGTCCATTCATGAGCGTAGGGTGTTGAAGTCCCTCACTATTATTTTGTGCAGTGCAATGTGTTCTTTGGCTTTAGTAAAGTTTCTTTTATGACTGTAGGTTCCCTTGCATTTGGAGCATAGTTGATCAAAATTAAGAATTATTCTTGGTTGAGTTTTCCTTTGATGGGTATGAAGTCTCCTTCCTTATATTTTTTATTAACTTTTGGTTGAAAGTAAATTTTATTGGATATTAGAATGGCTACTCCAGCTTCTTTCTTAGGACCATTGTCTTGGAAAATTGTTTTCCAGCTCGTTACTGTGAGGTTAGTGTCTGTCTTTGTCACTTAGGTGTGTTTCCTGTAGGCAGCAAGACACTGGGTCCTGTTTACATATCCATTCTGTTAGTCTATGTCTTTTCATAAGGCAATTGAGTCCGTTGATGTTAAGATATATTAAAGAAAAGTGATTGTTGCTTCCTCTTATTTTTGATGTTAGAGGGGGAATTATGTTTATGTGGCCGTCTTCATTTAGGTTTGTTGAAAGAAGAATCCTTTCTTGCTTTTTCTGGGGTGTAGTTTCCCTCCTTGTATTGGAGTTTTCTCTATATTATCTTTTGCAAGTCTGGATTTGTGGAAAGATATTGTGTAAATTTGTTTTTTTTTTTTTTTCATGGAATATCTTAGATTTCTCTATTTATGGTAATTGAGAGTTTTGCTGGGAATAGTAGCATGGGCTGGAATTTGTATTCTCTTAGGATCTGTATGAGATCTACGTAAGATCTTCTTTCAAATCTCTGATGAGAAATCTGATGTAATTCTGATACCTCTTCCTTTATATGTTACTTGACCTTTTTCCTTTACTTCTTTTAATAGTCTTTCTTTATTTTGTGCATATGGTGTTTTGACTATTATGTGAAGAGAGGAATTTCTTCTCTTGTCCAGTCGATTTGTAGATCTGTAGACTTCCTGTATGCTTATGGGCATTTCTTTCTTTATTTAGGGAAGTGTTATTCTAAAATTTTGCTTCAGATATTTATCAGCCCCTTTAAGTTGCAAATCTTTGCACTGTTCTATACCTATTATCCTTAGGTTTTGTCTTCTCATTTTGTCCTAGATTTCAGGGATGTTTTGGGCAAGGAGATTTTTGAAGTTTTCATTTTCTTTGACTGTTATGTCAATGTTTTCTGTGGTATCTTCAGTTCGTGAGATTCTCTCTTCTATCTCTTGTATTCTGTTGGTGTTGGTGATGCTTGCATCTATGACTCCTGATCTCTTTCCTAGGTTTTCTATTTCCAGGGTTGTCTCCCTTTGTGATTTCTTTATTGATTCTATTTCCATTTTTAGATCCTGGATGGTATTGTTCAATTCCTTCACCTGTTTGGTTGTTTTCCTGTAATACTTTACAGGATTTTTGTGTTTCCTCTTTAAGGACTTCTACCTTTGTATCTGTGTTTTTCTGTATTTTCTTTAAGGGAGTTATTTCTGTCCTTCTTAAAGTCCTCTATAATCATCAAGAGATTTGACTTCAAATCATAGTCTTCCTTTCTGGTGTGTTGGGGTATCCAGGGCTCACTCCAGGGCTCACTTTGGTGGGAGAACTGGATTCTTCTGTTTTTTTGTTGTTGTTGTTTGTTTGTTTGTTTTGTTTTTTTTGTTTGTTTTGTTTTTTGTTTTTTGTTTTTTGTTTTTTTCAGGGTTTCTCTGTATAGTCCCGGCTGTCCTGGAACTCACTTTGTACACCAGGCTGGCCTCGAACTCAGAAATCTGCCTGCCTCTGCCTCCCAAGTGCTGGGATTAAAGGTGTGCGCCACCATGCCTGGCTGGATTCTTCTGATACCAAGTAGCCTTGGTTTCTGTTGTTTATGACCTTGCCCTTGCCTCTTGCCATCTGGATATCTCTGGTGTTGGCTGGTCTTGCTGTCTCTCACTGTGGCTTGTTCCTCCGGCAAGCCTGTGTGCCAGTACTCCTAGGAGACCAGTTCTCTCCAGGTGGTATTTGGATAAGGAGTGCAGTGGCACAGGGTTGAGATCCTGTCCACAGCTGTTCATGGTTCCTGTGTCTTGATGACTCTGTGTTGGTCCCTCTTGGGCCAGGAATTTGAGCAGAATTGGTAGTGTTACCTTGTGTTCACAGGTTTTCTAGCACTCCTGGGAGACCAGCTCTCTCCTGGTGGTATTTGGGTAAGGAGTGTTGTGGCACAGGATCAGCTTCTGGCACAGACAGAAAATGGAAGGATCCTGCAGTCCCAAGCTGCACCTTGGTTTCTGTGTCCTGAGGTCTCCAGGCAGGTACCTCGGAACAGAAGTAGTGCCTTACCTGTGTTCACAGGTTTGTGAGCAATCCTGAGAGACCAGCTCTCTCTTCTGCCAGCATTTGGGTATGGAGTATTGTGGCACAGAATCAGCTCTAGGTGCACAAAGAAACTGGAAGAGGTGGTTTTCTAATTATTTCTTAGCTTAGGTAACCACCATTATTTGTCTTGGTTGACTCTTTATTCGTTTAACTATAAAGCCAGAGTCCAATGGCCAAAGTGGCCAAGTTCTACTGCTTTCTGGCACTGGAAAATGTCCCCTTGTTATATTACATTATCACAAACTTTCTGTTTTCCAATAGTTGCCTTAAAAGATTGGTTGTCCTGGAACTTGCTTTTTAGATTGACCTTGAACTTGGAGTTCTGCATGGGTCTGTCTCCTGAATGTTGGTGGTAAAGGGGTGTACTTCCAAGCCTGGACTTAAGCATTTTCTTTTTCCTGAAATTTGCTCTGTATCAGGCTAGCCTTAATTTCAGAGATCTGCTTTCCTCTATCTCTTGTCCTGCAACATGTATCAACCTAAAGTTAAAAATCATTAAACTTTGTATATTTATTTATTTTTAATGTCACTATAAACCTGTTTGTTTGTTTATTTGTTTATTTATTTATTGTTACTGTGAAAATCAGGTTAGTCTGGAGCACATATCTATAGTGTCTAGGCTGGTCTCAATCTTGTGACCGTCTTGCATGGACATCCAAATACTAAGATGTGAGATATCAACTGGTCATTATTTTAGGTTTGATCAGTAACAAACATGCTATGATGTACAGTTAAACAGTTCCTTACTTCCAGGTATAGCACACAGAGCTACCAGGACAACTCAAAACCTTCAGGCTTCTTTCACTAGCATTTGTTTTCTCCTTTCCCCGCCTTACTATGTAATGTTCTCTGAGGGTACTTCCATGGTGAGGAAAGAACATACATTCAATAGGAAATCGCCTTCCCTTTCTTCCCTCCAACACTTTCCACATTCCATTTTTGCTGTTTTTAAACCTTATGGCTTAATTTTCATTAATTGTTGCTACATACACACATGTCTCTATATATTTGTATATGAATGCACATTCACACACACACAAACACACACACACATATCTATCTATCTATCTATCTATCTATCTATCTATCTATCTCTATCTCTATCTCTATCTCTATCTCTATACACACACATATACACTATATATATATATATATATATATATATATATATATATATATATATATGCCAGTCTTTGTACTGACACTGTCTGTGGTGATCTGTAGGCTCTGGCCCTGCATGAGCTGCCAAATAGTTGCCCTCTCTGAAAGAGAGGAGGAGTCAACCTTTCATGGTCTCCTGCCACAATATAGTGGACACTACAGGAGGAAATGTGTCACTGTGGAAGAAGGATTTAAGGTCTTATATATGCTGAAGCTATGCCTAACTTAGAACACATTCTCTACTTGTTACTTGTAGATCAAGATACAGAACTCTCACCTCTGTCTCCAGCACCATATTGACCTGTGTGCTTCTTGCTTCCTGCTGTGGTAATAATGGACTAAGCCTTTGAAACTGTAAGCTACCCCCATTAAATGCTTTTCTTTATAGGAATTTCCATGGTCATGGTGTCTCTTCACCTCAATGAAACTCAAACTAATACATCTAGTTAGGATTTTACTGTCAAAATTTATTTTTCATTTGCTCAGTTACTTTTATAATTTGTTACTCTACTGTTTCATTGATAATATCACAAATAGTTTTGCATTTTATAGTGTATACATATTTTCCTTTATAAAACAATACTACTCCTATTATTATTTGGAGATCTATGTGAAAATTTACTTGCATATAATTATTATGTAAAAATTTTAAATTGTCTCAGTATTTTTGTTTCTTTTACATAAACTAATCATACATTTTATAGAATTACTTTGATTTAGCTATCACCTCATTTGCTTATCCTATTTATTTGTATTGATTTATGATCTATCACTACATATTACCTATCTTCATTTATTTATCTATCATCTACCTATTGATTTACCTATCTGCTAGATATCTGAAGCAGTATAAAGAGACAGAAAGCAGACAAAGAACAATGTCTCACATTTTTGCATTCAATGTACAGGACTAGGTTTTTTTGAAGCACATAGAGGTGTGCATCTATCCTGTGAAAAGTTGGGGAAACTGCTAGTGACTAAGGATGGCTGCACAACTTTAAAAGGAAGAAATATGTGCAGAAAGTAAACTATGTATTCCCCTTAGTCTTTACATTCTGATATTTTCTTGCATGTCTCCAAGGAAGCTTAGAAGTGTAGTTCTGTATCAAGAAACAATCGTTATCATATATTTCTAGAACATGCATGTATGCCCTCCCATCATATAGTATTAGAATCAGGAAATGTACATGCTAGGCAATGAAACATCCATCACTTCTTTTGCTGATGGTAATAGACAGTGTGTTGTCCCAGTCTTTGAAAACATTAAGTATATTCACATTAACTAATGGAAAACCCAAACTTCTTTTATTACTGAAGTAGCTTAGTGACCAGTAATCGATGTTTGCTCATCTCTGTGTCTCACTGAGTCACTCAGGTCTGGATGTCACTCTTAACTTCTATGATGTCCACATTCTTAGAAACTACATAAACATAATCTTATAATTTCACTTATTGGTATACTTTTAAAATTTATTGATCAGTCAAGGGGCATGACATTTTTTTGAGTGTTCTGGATACCACTGCTTTATAATGTAATAGCAATTGAGTTTTCACAACACCATTCCAGAATATGGTAGCTTGGTTTTATACTCTGAAGTTCTGTTCACTATTCCATGAGGACAATGAATGATCTTACATGCTACCATAAATAATAGTGGGAATAAATGCTCCTATCCTCCAAATTTTAGCCACTATTTATTAACTTTCATTTGTGGATGATTAATATAATATTCTGTCTAAAAGAATATGCCTAATAATAGGTTTGAATAATATTTCTATCATTGTAATAATGATTTATCTTTCTATTAGAAGTGTGTGTGTTTTTAGAGCATATTTATTTAATCTCTTGACCATTTTAGATCTAGATTATGTTTGGAATTTTGCTGTTAATTTGTGAGAAATTTATTGCATATGTTCATCTTTAGCTTATGGTTAAATCTAGTTTTCAAATATTTCTCTCATCCTGCCAATAGTTTATTAATGTTTGAGTATGCCATTTACTGTGCATATTTTTATTTGAAAGAGCCTCATTTATTCATGGTTCTTTTAGTTTCTTAGGCTTCTGATATCTCTATAAAAACAAAACCAAAATAGACAAAATTAAGTCCAAGTCCTTGTCAATTTTTATTGTCTGAAAGCATTTTCTGTTTTTTTAAATTTTTACTAGTTTTATAATTTTTGAATCTTTCTAATTGAGAGAGACAGATATGAACAAAAAAGAAAATATCAATGTGTTTTAAAATAACTGTTGAGGATAGACATATATGCTAAATTGTCATAGTATTATAAACATGTTATAGAGACTGCTTGTGTCATTAGCAGAAGAAACATAAAGTTGTTTGGAGAGATAGTTCTAAACCTCAAAGGGAAGACACCTGAGGACTGAGGACCTGAGTTTGATCTTTTCTTGGGAACCCAGGGAAATAGTTGTGGAGAATATTCCTTATCTCATCATTCCTACAGGAACTGAAAAAGTGCAGAGACATTTAAAGTGGAATGACATCTACGTTCATAACTTGGGTCTATTGAATTAAAATGTCTATGTACTTTTTGCGGTGAATCCCAAGTCCAAAGTACTTCATTTCAAAATACCAATGGAATTCTTGATAGACAGAGAAATACCTTTTAAACTTTTTAGGGAAACAGAGCCCTTTTTGTGGAAAAGCAACACAGATCTGCTCCTCTCACAAATGGAAGCAATGACAGAACAATGAAAAGATCATGACAAAGCCCAGCCTGATGAATAAATGAGGTTTTATTGAGGCTACTTAGTGAGCAAAGATCAATAAGACATGCTCCATCATTGAAAAGCCAACTCCAATACAGGTAAGGAATGATGACTACTATATCCTCAGAGCTTTCTGCATAACTTGGAACAGCTGGACAGATTCTTCAAGATCTCTTTTGGGCAGCTGTGTTAATAAGTCTTCTACTGGTACCTGTTTACTATACCTGAAAATCAGGTCATCGACTGTCTGGCAAATTTCTGCATTCCCACAATGTCTTTTAATTTTTACATTGTAATCAATTGTGAGTCTCCGTGCTCATTGTTGTCTACTTCATAAAGAAAGCAAGTGATAAGTGTTAAAAGATGCAAATATAAATGTCATTTTTATTTCCTCAGATGAGGTGGTCGGATGAGAACTGTATGTCAGCTGTGCACATATGTGGTTGATACCACAATGCTTCCTTCATTGTACTAAATATGCCTAAGTCAAGGCCTAGAAGTTCTTAGCCTCTAAACAATCTAATCTGCAAGCCTAAACCTTGAAGGCTTCCCTCCAGGATTTTCTAACCCGGTCCCAGAATATTTCAGTCTCTGGGACTTAGTCCCTAATAAGTTGGCTCTCTTTCTAGCAATTTCTATTCCAGTAAAACTGCTGCACCTCTCTCTCTCTCTCTCTCTCTCTCTCTCTCTCTCTCTCTCTCTCTCTCTCTC
>CACVCL010022182.1:0-46779 GCA_902729485.2 Mus minutoides | reverse complement strand
GTGTTCACACACCCAAACATATATAATAAATGGGCAACTTGACAAGAGTTAATAGTGCTTAAAAACAATAGGCAGCTCACTCATAATATCCTCTTAGAGAGACTTCCTGGTGGGAGATGGAGTCCTGTGTAAGGTATTTCAGCCACCCAGAGGGAAAGGAAAGAGGAGGAGAAGGGAAAGGGAATTCCAGCCTCTCCACCCTGCAGAGCCCACACGAGGGGACAGCAGGCCTGATGCGACAATCTCAGCTGTTCCAGAGGCTCAGGCAGGAGGATTGTAAACTCAAGGTCTTCCCAGACCTTGAGTTCAAGGCTAGCCCATACATATTTTTATTTAAATGAAAAATGAAATGAAGACAGAGGATGTAGCTCAGTGGTTGGGCATCTGCCTAGCCTGATGGAGGCACGAGCGCTTCCTGGGGCTCTGATGCAGAGGTGAGCAAACGTGACCATAGTTTACACATTGCCATCTACTAGAATAAAATATGCATGAAACGAATAGTTAGGCTTTGCAGAATTTTGAATTCAGGATGATAGATTAATAGTGGGGTGGGCGTGAAAGATCTGGAAGCAAGCATGAGCGTGGGCAGGCTTTTGTTTTTACAGAGTGTTGCCGACATTTTCAAAAGTATACATGCATCTTTTCTAGGCGTCATTTAGAGATAGCTTCCAAGGGGTTTGCAGAAAACCTCTTAATGAAAACAGCTCAGTGTGTTTGTGTCTGAAAAATCTGAGATCTTTTCAGTGTGGTTCTCCTTGCTAATAAAAAAATAATAATTCATACAGATTGAGAAAAGTCAGTGAAACAAGACAGTGGCTCACAAATTAAAACATAAGTGAAACTGCCCTCGGTTCTACCGTCTGATATAACCGTGGCGAACATCATAGGCCTATGTAAGCTTTAGTTTTTCTCTTTGCTGTTCCTAATTACAATAGTTATGTTGCGTTTTAAAGCAGGCAGCATATATGAATGAAAGGTAATATAATCTTTTATATTTGTTTTATACACACACACACACACACACACACACACACACACACACAAGTATATATAAATACATATTTTTCCAGTCCTGGAGATGAACCCAGGACCTCATATATGCTAGGCAAGTACTCTACTTCTGAGCAGCCCTTATGTATGTATGTATGTATGTATGTATGTATGTATGTATGTATGTATGTGTAAGAGTGTAGGCATGCCTTAGCACCAGTGTGGAGATCAGAGGATAACTTTTGGGAATTCATTTTCACTTTCTACCCTGTAGAGGAAGAGTCTCTCTTGTTTGTTTGTTTGTTTGTTTGTTTATAGACAAGATCTTTACTGTATTTTCTTGGCTAGCCTAAGCCTCACAGAGATCCATTTGCCTCAGTCTTCTGAGTGCAGGGATTACAGGCCTGAGCTACCGTGCCAAGCTGGCAGGGTCTGTCTTCTGTCAGCTATACGGTGTGCTCCAGGCTAGCAGGCCTAGCAAGCTGCCACTGTCTCTCCTGTCTCCACCTCCCCTCTCACTGTAGAGTGCCGGGAATACAGACTCCATCTGATTTTGGCTTTTTATGCCCCCACTCACAGAATTCACACAGTCTGTCCTTGAGCTTTATCTTCAGCCCATTCATGACTCTGAGATACAGGTGGCTTTAAATGTCTGTGTGGTCGCTGGTGCACAGCCAAGATGTGGAAGTGATTCTTATTATTGGACATTTGTGCTTATTCTTTTGTGCTTAAAATGCCTGTACTATTTTTTTTTTGCATGACCATCTTTTGTCCCAATAGATCTTTACTTCCCTTAAATGATAGCATTTGAGTCAAAGATTCTGATGATTTTAAACTGTAAAAAATTTTATATGTGAGCTGAGTGCTCATTTGCTTGGTTTACTTAAAAAGGGTAACCTAAGTAGGTTTGTGTGTGTCATTGAGGGTTCCACAGGACAGTGAGGGCAGGGCCTATTTGGGGGACAACTTTCAACAAAACCTGTTACCCCCAGCCGGGTGGTGGTGGCACACGCCTTTAATCCCAGCACTCAAGAGGCAGAGGCAGGCGGATTTCTGAGTTCGAGGTCAGCCAGGGCTAGAAACCCTGTCTCGAAAAACCAACCAACCAAACAAACAAACAAACAAACAACAAACAAACAAACAACAAACAAACAAACAAACAAAAACAACCTGTTATCCCAGATACTCGGGGTACTGAGGCACGAAGACCACAAATTCAAGGCCTGCCTGGGCTACAAAATAAGGGTAAGGCTACCCTGGACAACATAGTGAGGCCCTGTGTGTGTGTGTGCGTGCGTGCGTGCGTGCGTGCGTGTGTGTGTGTGTGTGTGTGTGTGTGTGAGTTTTCGAGGCAGGGTTTCTTTGGCTGACCTGAAACTCAATCTGTAGACCAGGCTGGCCTCAAACTCAGTCAGAGATCTCTGACTCCTAAGTGGAGGCCCCGTCTTTAAAAAGTAGAAAGAAAGGAAAAAAAATCAGTGTGTTGAGATAAAAAAAGGAAGGAAGGAAGGAAGGAAGGAAGGAAGGAGGGAGGGAGGGAGGGAGGGAGGGAGGGAGGGAGGGAGGGAAGGGAGGGAGGAGGGAAGGAAGGAAGGAAGGAAGGAAGGAAGGAAGGAAGGAAGGAAGGAAGGAAGGAAGGAAGGAGAGACAGACTCCTTTCCTGTGATGTGCTGTCTGAGAAGACGCTCTCTGGAAGACTGAGCACTCTCCCCTGAAGGTTGAGGTCTGTCAACAGAGAGTGAAATCTGAAAGGAGCCTTTGCCTTGGCTGGGGGAAGGCCAGGGCCTCAATGTGGCCTGAAAAGTGGACTCTGCGCTCCCTTCCTCCTCTGCTCAGAGCCCTCACCAGGATGTGCACACTCGACAGCTCCAATCCTTTGGGAGGCTCTGTGCTATTGATTCTTTAATCTCTGTGGCATTCAGGGGCATGCCTGGCTGGACCTAAAGGGTGATGCAGAAATTTTCATCTACTGGTTTAGTGTGTGTGATAGTCACGCTGCTGTTGCTGCTGCTGCTGGGGGGGGGGGGGCAACATCAGAGGTGATGATGTCCAGGGAACAATATGCTGAAAATGGTGGTGATGACAGTAATGATGGTGTCAGTGATGATGCGGTTGGTGACCGTGGCAGTGACAATGGCTTGCATGGTGTAAGGGGTCTCAAGATGGCTTGAGGTGGCTCAGGTGGATATTTTAATCTTGGCAGTGACAATGGCTTGCATGGTGTTAGGGGTCTCAAGATGGCTTGAGGTGGCTCAGGTGGATATTTTAATCTTAGCATTTATGACTTTGTTTTAATTTGTCCTAAGTGAGTATACCAAAACCCAAATAATTACCATACCAAAGCCATGATTTATGCAAGTGATAGAAAGCTTTGTTTTTAAGTCAGGCAAGGTGGCACGATTCNGACAATGGCTTGCATGGTGTTAGGGGTCTCAAGATGGCTTGAGGTGGCTCAGGTGGATATTTTAATCTTAGCATTTATGACTTTGTTTTAATTTGTCCTAAGTGAGTATACCAAAACCCAAATAATTACCATACCAAAGCCATGATTTATGCAAGTGATAGAAAGCTTTGTTTTTAAGTCAGGCAAGGTGGCACGATTCCAGCACTTTAGGAATGAGGCAGTAGGATTAAGAATTAGATAGCATTCTTGGTTACAGGCCAGCCTGGACTACAGATCTCGCAAAGAAACAGTTTCGCTTTGTTTTTAAAGACAGTTTTAGCCGGGCGTGGTGGCGCACGCCTTTAATCCCAGCACTCGGGAGGCAGAGGCAGGCAGATTTCTGAGTTTGAGGCCAGCCTGGTCTACAAAGTGAGTTCCAGGACAGCCAGGGCTATACAGAGAAACCCTGTCTTGAAAAACCAAAAAAAAAAAAAAAAAAAGACAGTTTTAATTTGGTTTATTTAGAGTGTAAATTCCCTGAGTTGATTTAGACCATTATAACAGTAACAGTGTTAATACGCGTGGAGACATGAGCAGAAACATGGAGGTGTACTGGCTGAATCTCCAAACATCCAATAGGACCATTGTCTGTCTTGCAAAGTGCAGATCGGGAACTTAGCATTCCATACTCCTGAGATCACTCATGTGTAGCCACGCCATAGAGCTGGAGCTTGAACACAGTGTTCAAGTTAGGAGAAAACTACTTTAAATGTAGGATGCTCCCAGAGACACGTGTGTACCATAGCTGAGCGGGTGACGTCACAAACTGAACACACCCTGCTTCCTCTTGCTCCCTCTGCTCAGGCATCCATTAGCCTTTTCTTGTTGTTAGTTAGTTTTACCTATTCTTGGATTTTCTCTGAGTGGTATCACCCGGCTCATCTCCTTTCCTCTCCTGATTTTACCCATGGTATTTTGTGTAGAGACTGTTCATTCTCTCTTCGTGGTTGTATAGTATATTGATGCACGGTCAAACAATAGTTGATTGATACACTCTACCAAGACGGGTGTGTGTGTTGTACAAAGCATACAGTTTTACCCTCGAGGCTCTGCTGCCACCCACAGATACCTGTATATCACAGAGTAAATAGGCCTTTCAAGAGAGCAGTAGATTGGGGAGGGTGTAAAACACACAAAGCCACAGTGACGGAGAGAGCCGCTTTTCTGAGGCCGAGTGGCCTTGAGGGTGGGGCGCTCTGAATTTTAACCTCGGCCTCTCTGTCAATCTGACTTTCATAACAGCCTTGGCTGTTATGGTGAGACAGCCCATCTGTTGTCATGTGACAGGTTAGGGAACCAACAGGGACCCAGGATGCTGATTCTGAGCCTAGGGTTGCCACACTGGGCACTGCCCGCTAGAGGAAGCCTTTTGTGAGGGCACACCCAATCCTGCGGCCTTGAAGCATAAAGCATAGGTTAGGAGGGCCCATCCATCTTGGGAGATGTTGTCTAAACATGCAGCAAGGATGGTCAGGTCAGCAAGAGGCATTGGCTCCTTTGTCTGGACCTCTGTAGGAGAGGGCCCTATGAGGAGGCTGGAGGTGAAGAGACTGCATGTTGATGGAGGACCTCAGGATAGGCTTGCTCTAGAGCTCAGATGCCCTGTGAGGTCCTGGGGTTCACCCACTCTGAAGCTGTTTCTTTCTCCTGGGAGACTGCTACTGGCCAGCATGGTAGCTCCAGTCTGAATGAGGTGGGGGCACCAGGAACCACTCTTTGGAGGATTCTTCAGACTGAAGGACACTCAGTGGTCTGAAGTATAGAAAAAATGCCTTTGGCGGAGGGAGGTGGGGAAATCTCACTAACCATCAACCTCTAATTGTGAGGCTGTTGGGGACCGGTGGAAGGACTGTTTTTGTATTGTACAGGGTTTGGGGACCTATGAGAGTCGAGGTGATAAAAACCAGGATGGGGTTGACTGTTGGGGGCCGCCTGGCCTGCAGCTGTTTTCAGCCTCTACTGAGAGCTGCCTCAGGCCAGGGACAGTTCTAGGTTTCCCTCAGCCATGCCCTGCTTGCTGGGCTTCCCCCAGCTGCCTAGCAGTCTGTGTATGCGGCGGGGCATTTTTCTACCTGGAAGGCTTAGGCCGTGAGGCTGAGACCTGTGCTTCCCTCACCCCGGCAAATGTTCTGTGAGAGGGGTGGTCCTGTGTTCTCTTGGCTTGCTGCAGAAAGCACATTTGCTGTCCATTCAAGAAACTGCTAAGCCCCTTGAGCTGTCACTTGTTCTCCCCGAGGTGACACAGGCCTGCTCTTTCATCCCTCCCCAGTGCTGCTCTGAAGCGTCCCTGCATCTAGCTGCTGGGGCCCTGTTTTATTCCTGTTCAGGGCTCCAAGATCAAGTGCTGAGAGAAAGGATGGTGCCTGGGAAGTCAGACTCTGCCCCTGGTCCTTTCTTCCTATGATTTCCCCCAAGCTCAGCCTTCTTTGTTGCTGTGGCAACAGCAACAACAACAGCAACAACCAGAAGCTAGAGGAAGCTACTATTTCCTAGTACTTTCCTTGCAGTGGCCACGTAGCCTATAGTCCCCCACAACCCTTGAAAGCACAGGAGAGCTTGCCTGCACGTGACAGCTCCATTGTCCAACCCCAGAGTGTGTGTGCCCCTCCGGCTCGTCTTGTTCCCATGGGAAAATTTTTTTTTTATTTTTATGAGACAGAGTCTCATGTATTCCTAGGCTGGCTTTCAAGTTGTTGTGTAGTCAAGGAGGACTTTGAACCCCTGAACCTTTTGCCTTCGAATCCTGAACACTGAGATTACAGAAATGCACCCCTGTGCCTGGCTCAGGGTCTGGCTCGAGGCTCCCTGGCCTCTAGGCAGGCACTGTGCCAACTGAGCTGTCACCCCTCCATGTTTCTGGGCCATCATCTCAGACTCCAAGGAGAGACCACTCCGGTTCCAAGCCAAGGTCTACCTTCAGCTCCTCAGAGTGTGACCAAACACAGTGGGTATCAGTGGCTAGCCCCACACCCTGCTCTAGCTTCAGATGACAAAGAAACCTGAGATATCAGAGAATTTGAGGAGGCAAGCGGTAAGGAGAATTGGGACCACAGTTTGGTCTGCCTGAAGGACTAGCCCAATCTATTCTGAGCAGAGTTTCTTCCTCTTAAGGTGGGACCCCTTTTGTGGTACTGGGGATTGAACTCAGATCCTCAAGTGCTCTATCTACTGAGCCACATAACCAGCCCTTTATTTATTTATTTATTTATTTATTTATTTATTTATTTACTTATTTTACCTTTTATCTGGAGACAGAGGCTCACTGTTATTCCCAGGCTGGTTTTGAACTCTATGGCTCAGTCTGGACTCAGACACCTGGTAGTCCTATGTTGGCCTCTCCATGCTGGGGTTGCAGGCCTGTGTCCCCAAGCCTGGCTGTCCTATGTTGGCCTCTCCATGCTGGGGTTGCAGGCCTGTGTCCCCAAGCCTGGCTCTTTTTTGATGTTCAGTGCTTTTCCTTTAAGTCTCAAGGGTCGGTCGGACCTGGGGGCTTTGGAATTCTTGTCTTGCTTGACTAGATTAAATTCTAGGGTCTCCTGTGGACAGGCGGAGGGGTGGGGTGGGGCAAGCACCCCAGTTTCTCAGAGGAAACAACCAAGCTACAAGTGTCAGATAAATGCCGTAGATCACTTATCAGCCACACACTGCAGAGCGCACTCCTCTCCTGTTTGCCCTGACCGGGAGAAACAATCCATTGACTGTTGATTAGAAGGTTAGAAAAGAACACGCTGTATATTCTGTGAATAGTGGACAATGAGACACCAGTGGGAACTGGAGAGACCTATAGGCTCCCTGTATTCTCCCTTGCCCACTGGCTCAGCAGAAGGCCCCATTTTCCTGTGACCCTTCTATGGCACCAATATACCGTCAGTTCCTGTCTCTATTAGACTCAGTTTCCCTCATAGGTCTAAGGACCTGGAGTTCAGTTTGCTTTCTTTGTTTTCCTTTTGAGACAGGGTTCATGTAATCCAGGTTGAGCTCTAGATTCTTCTGCTCGTGTGTCCTGGGTGCTGGGACTTCAGGCATGTCCCAACCTATCCTTCAGGCTTGGTCCCTTCCCTTCCCTTCCCTTCCCTTCCCTTCCCTTCCCTTCCCTTCCCTTNATCTTTTCTTGATCCTTTAAGCTAAAAAAGGAAACTTCTCCTCCCACCTCCCTAGGTAAGCCACTGTTTGAAGGTTGGAACCGCTTCCTCCTGTTCTTTTTGGAGGTTTTAAAAAGCATGTCTTTCCCCCATCAAGAGCCTGCTCTGCAGAGGATTCTGGGTCCAGGTATGCCGTGCAGCTGTGTAACACAAATGTTTCTGTGTTGGTACAAACAGCATCTCTCAGGTCTCCCAGAAGCGCTGCCATGCGCACAGACCAGGCCTGCCTCTTTGCAGGCCTTGGGTTATGGAAAGGTCCCATTGCCTGGTGAGGCCGGTATCTCATGTTGAGCCTGCAGATGAGGAGGCCTGAATGATCTTGGCTCCACTTGTGTGTGTGTGTGTGTGTGTGTGTGTGTGTGTGTGTGTGTGAGCGCGCGCATGTGAGCGCACGCACATGCACATTTTGGGCAAAACTGGTTTATTGATCACCTATCTGCCTACTGACTTTAATGACTGTAATACTTCCCCGGAGTTGGACTTTCAGTTTCAGAAGTCTCTGAATCTACAATTCATATAAAAATAATTCATATATTAAATCAGCTCCTGAATATGACTGCTTCTAAATTTGTTCTGGATTCCCAGTCTGGGAGTTCCCCACCCCTAGCTGGTTCAGAACTTGCTATGGTGGCCAACATGGCCTCACTCAGAGATCTACCTGCCTCTGCCACAAGTGCTGGGGTTAAAGGTGATGTCGCCACACCCTGTGAGTTTGGGTAGCTTTCTGTGTGCACTGTTTGCTGACTTCTGGGTATCTCTGTGCTTTGATTTAGCAGCATTTGGCTCACCCTGAATTAGACTATCATTTGCATTCTCATTTGCTTGTGAATTGAACGTCTGTATGCATTGAGTAGTTGCCTATGCAGCAGCTCTGGCTGAGTTATCTAAAACTGCTTTTAAGTCAAACTTGATAGTATATTAAAAATGGCCCAAATCTACACTGTCCAATTGCTATCAGCTAGCTGTTCCACTATGGCTAGTGGCTGTTGTCTTCAGCATCACCCCAATATTAAGGATTTTTTTTTGCCTTGGACACTGGGGTCTCAGTGGATGATTTTTATTGATTTGTATGAGCTCTGTATTATGGATATTCATCTTTTGTCTCAACTGTCACAAATATTTTCCTCAGGTTGCTGTTTGACCTTTACTTCAAAATGTTAGGCAGCCAGATCAAGTTATCTTTTTTTTTTTTTCTATTTGTTGTGGTTTCTGATGTAGGTTAGAGTTAGAAAGGTTTCCCTGGCAGAAAGAAAGCCTTGGCGAAGGTTTTCACCAACTTTGTGCAAGTCTTTCTGTGATACTTTTAACCTCCTTCAGCCCTTTTATCCACTCCAAATTAGTTTCTCTGTGTGGCACGCATGTGTCAGTCTTCTCGGTGTCTCACAGAGATGTGCTTCATGACCTTTATCTTAGATGGGATGCTCTGGGATGCTCTGCTACGGTGAGCAGGTACTAGATAAGGAGATGGAATGTAATAGCACATCAAATACTACTATTAAAAATTGATATTGCTTTAAGTTTTATTTACTTATATGCTTACTTTTTTCCCCCTGAAACATACTCTGTAGACCAGGCTGGCCTCAAACCTAGATATCTGTCTGCTTCTGCCTCCCAAGCACTGGGATTAAAGGTGTGTACCACCACCACCCAGCTATATCTTTACATTTTAATATTTACAAAGATTTAAAGTATTATTTTTACATTTTATTAATTTATTTTGTGTTTGTCTATGTGTGTGTGCATGTACAAGTGCCACAGAGAGTGAGTGGGCCCCTGAGGACAACTTTCAAGGAGTGACTTCTCTTCTTCTGTGTGGGTCTCTAGTTCTGAAGAGAAATGGAGGAGGAATGGAGTGGGGGTGGGGGAGGGGAAGGTAGGAAAGGGACTAGTGGGAGGAGGGAGGGGAAACTTCAGTCAGGATATATATATATATATATATATATATATATATATATATATATATATATATATATATATAATATATATAAAATCAGGTTCATAGGCTTGGTGGCAGGTACCTTGACCTACTAGGAGACCTGTCACCAGCCCAGCTTATGAGGAGTTTAATGACCTAAGAAAATATCTGCTGTAATTTTAAGATATAAAAACTTACAACATTAAATGTGTTTAAAGATGCTAGAAAATGGGCTGCGGCTATAGCTCAATGGTAGAGTTCTTGTTTGGCATGAATAAAGCCTTGGGTTCAATTTCTAGTAACACACACACACACACATACACACACAGAGGAGAGGAAGTAGTGAGTAGCAAAACTATTAAAACAGAGAAATTTCAAATTATTAATGGGAATTACCCCCAAACATTCACTCTCCCTCTCCTCAACCCTGTTTCTTAGCAATACTGTGTGCTCTGTATGGTTACAGTTCTAGCACGATCAGAAACTTTCTTAAATACTTGCTTGCTATCTTAAATATCTCAAATAGAGCTTGCTTTCTCTAGCTTCCCACGGCCCTTCACCACCTAGGCAGGCAGGCAGGCAGACTTCATGTGGCCACGGTCTTCATGGTGGGAGGGTGGGCTGTGGTGAGGAAGGGTTTTATTCCCTTAGGTTTGGAATGACACTGGGCCCCTTCTTTGCCCCTCACAGGGTATGAGATTCTTGGGTAGGTAGTACAACCCAGGATTGTCTTCTCATTTAAAAAATAAAATTAGTCATAGCTTTGCTTTGGGCCACGTGGTTAATCATGCAGGCAGATGTAGGATATGTATGTACAATTTCATGCACCATCAACACATACTCAAAGAATAAAGGCACAGAATTTTAAAAGCCATGTTTCCCCCGGTCTCACCCCTGTTAAACACATCCATCACTGAAGCTTAGTCTGGGTTTTATTCCTTTTCTAGTCTTGTAAAGATGGATAAGGTCTTCGATATTACTAAGTGAGCGTTACTCTTTCCTCTGCTTTCTGATAAATCTCGAGTGTTGGTCTTTGCCTTTAGGACCAGAGTAACTGTCCACAGTTGGGAACCGTCGGGTTTATTTGACCCTCCTTCCGCTCTTACTGTTACTGATCCCCTGGTTAGAGGAGAGGTAGGGGAATGGGGCTTTAACAACGTTCCAGTATGTTGAGTGTCTTGAGTGGATTCCACTTGTATTCTTGTTGGAGGAGCTGAGCACTTAAAAACTTAAAGGACCGCTTCTTAATAGTTCTTAAAATATTCTTTTAAAAATTCTTTTAAATAATTAAAAGAATAGCAAACCAATGAACATTATAGGAGACCCTTGGTGGCCCCATCTTAATTCTGGATGCTACCTTTGTTTTTAACTTTTACTAATAGGATAAGTCTAAAATATATAATTGTGTTTTAAATTTGAATTTCTTTAGCTGGGGAGGAACTCAGACCTTTTTGAGCTTTGAGAGCTGTTTCTTCACTTGTCAGTTATGCGCTCCATTCTTTCCCTGTTTATATTTTGTGTCATTTTTGTCTTCTTAGTTGATTTCCAGGTGCTCTTTACATACAACAGCTGTTTTTGTTTTTGTCTTTTGTATGCACCACAGGTACCCCATCAGGCAGGCCTGTTGACCTGCTTGTCACTATTTACTTTGATGGCCTTTCCCACTGCTTACAGGTTTTTAATTTTAACTGGTCACTTTTTTTTTTCAACTTTGTGACTTTTAAATTTGAAGTTGCTTTTTTAGTATTATTTTGTAAGTGTCCATGTGTGCTAGGGTATGGTATGTGTGTGGAGGTCTGAGGGCAACCTTCAAGAATTGGTTCTCTCCTTCCAACTTGACCCAGGTTGTAGGGACTAAACTCAGGCTCATCAGGCAAATGCATTTAGCCCGGGGGCTGGGGGGGGCGGCCTTCCACCCCCCTGACTTTAGCTTTTGTAAGGTGCTTGAGATGACCTCCATAACACACCGAGGTTGGAAATATTTCCCCGACAGTTTTTCTGGATCAGTCCTAAATCTAGTTGCATTTTGTTTTTAGAATGGCGAGAGATGTGGCTTGGTTTAATTATATCAAACCATCTTTGAGGTTTTACATTTTTTCCAGGGGGAAGAACAATTGCTGCAAACCCGGTTTTTGAACATTCCTTTTCCCCTATTGATTAGAAATGTATCACACGAGGCTGGAATACAACTCCAGTGACAGAATGTCAGCCTGCAAGTTAAGGCTTTAGGCTCGTGATTTTTTTTTTCTTCTGGAGTATTTCTTCTACTAAATAATCTGTTCCTAAAATGGTGACTACAGTGTTAGCTTCTGAAAACTTAAAATTTAACTAGATTCTTGATAATGTAGAGGGACATTATTCTTTCTTAGTATCATCCATTTTAACAGAAAGTTGTCATCTCTTCTGACTATGCAAAATTCCCCCTGGATTTATTTTTATTTATAATCAGTCTGAATCTTTGAGTTTAAATTATATTTCATGTGTATGTATGTATGTGTGTGTGTGTGTGTTTGCTGATATGTCAAATGGAGAACAGAGATCAGCCTGAAGAATTGATTCTCAAACAAACAAACAAACAAACAAAAAACAACAACAACAAAACCCAGTTCTTCTGTCTACCATGTGGTTCCTGGGGGTGGCACTTAGGTCCCCAGGCATGGTGGCAGACCCTTTTACCCTCTGAGCCATCTCTCTAGCACCAAGTATATTTTATTGTGACTATCTAAGGTCTATAACATGAGGTTACGAGTCACATACAAATAGTAAAATAAATGGCCAGAAACAAGTTAGCAGATCCATCACTTCACAGGTGCCCAGTGTGTGTGTGCGCGCGCGTGCGTGTGTGCGTGCGTGCGTGTGTGTGTGTGTGTGTGTGTGTGTGTGTGTGTGTGTGTATACTCACATGTGTACAGTAACTGCTGAAATCCACCCAGTTATCAGAATACCCAGAATACGGTACAGTGAGATGGACATTTATATGAATTACGGGTTGGTCTGAGGGGACTCGGCCTCAGCCCTGAGCCTTCACAATTAGGATCTGGCATTTGGCTAAAACTTTGTGCTCGGGGCCTCCGCCCCTCTTCCCCCTCACTGGTAAAGAGGAGGTCAGGTTAGATTCAGAGCTCTGTTTAGGAAAACAATACCAGCATAAGACTCATCACCGTTCTAGGACCCAGGAACATAAGGATACTGGATAATAGATAAGCAACACACATCCTACAATGCTGAAGGGGCTTTCCGTGCAAAGAGGAGGGCTAGCTTATACCAGGATTAGGGGAGAAACACCCTGTGGATGTGTTCCAGATTTGTGTGCAAAAGTAGGTTTACAGCTAACTACGTGGGAGGAGGAAGCTTCAGCTGCTGGCTGGGTAAACAGCACCATTAGCATGCTTTGTACAGGTCAGAACTTTTCAGTGTGTGTGTGTGTGTGTGTGTGTGTGTGTGTGTGCGCGTGCGCATGCGTGCTCTCACATTGGTCAGGGTGAAGTCTCACAATGTAGCCTCGGTTAGCCTTGAACTTACTATTCTCCTGCCTCAACCTAAGCATTGGTATTATAGTCATATGCCATCTGGCTGTTTATTATTCTTAGTGAAAAAAAAAGTAAATTAAATTTAGTGAAAATGAAATGATGGCAGCTGTAATGTAATACCTCGTTCATATTTCTCTTTTTGGTGTCTTTCTATAGTTAATATTCTTGCCTGGTGTGGTGACACACACCTTCAATCCCAGCACTTTTGATGCAGAGGCAGTCGGCTCTATGTGGGTTCAAGGCCAGCCTGGTCTATAGTGAGATCCTGCCTCAAAAAAAAAAAGTCTAAAATGAATATTATTGCTTGGCTAGGTAGCATTCTCCTGAAATTCCAACACTCAAGAGGCAGAGGCAGGAAGATTGAGGCCAAGTTCAGGGTCAGCCTGGGATCCATTGTGATACATTGTCTAAAAAAACCACAACCAGGAAATGAGTGTCAAGGAGCTCCAGGAATCTGCCTGAGGTCGCAGTGACTGAGAGGTGGACGATCTGTGCTTTGCCCCTTTCCTTGTGGAGGTGGAGGACACCCTCCTATCGAGCACTGCCCAGTGCCAGGCTGGGTAGCCAGAAGGTCTAAGAGTGTTGGAAGGGTAGAGAGAGGGACTGCCCCTGGGTCGAACAGATACCACATCCTGCTGAGGTGGGCCTCTCAGCTGCCCTGACTCTAATCTCCCCAACTCCTCGTGGTGCCCAACACCTGGAGTCGGGGCCCTGACCCCCATTCAGATCTGGGGACCAGAGCAGATGATCTCAAGTTCCCATCAAGATCCCCCAGTCTTATACACATAGCCCAAGCTCAGAGGTTGGGTCTGCTGTTCTGAGTGTTCACCCTATGGATATGTGACATGTGACCAAGCCTTAATGTGTGAGGGGAGTGGTGGTGGGGTCATTGGTCAGTGGGGACTGGCATAAGTTCCAGTGCTAGTGTTGAAGATCAAGATCAGGGTGGAGGGACATGACAGATGGTGTCCTTTTTGGCAAAGCCGGGAGCCTATTTCTGTTCTGGCACCAAGCCTCACGGGGTGGCCTGTATAACCCAGGCATAGGCCCACAGAAAGCCTTAACATCCAGGCCCAGCAGCCTAACCTAAGTTGCCCCGACTGGCCACTCCAACGGGCAGGGAAGAAGCCAGGGAGAGAAAAATTCAGTTCCCAAATCAGCCATCCTTTCCATGATTGGGAAGAAACTGGGGCCTTCTATATCATCTCCCACTAAGGGACTGCCCCAGGGGAGGCCCATCTTTTCCCAGAAGCCAGTTCCTTATACCATGTATTTGGGGTTGGGTCCTGGCCTGGTTTTGTAACCAGGCATGGCTTTGCCTGCCCTGGACTTCCCACCCTTCCTTTCAAACACCTTTCCCTTAGGATCATAACTTGCACACAAGCACACAAGGTCAGAGGACACCTTGCTGAAGCCAGCCATCCCCTTCTATCATGTGGGTACAATGAGGAGGTGACAAGCCTCCGAGCCCTCTCGCTGGCTCCCCTTCCCATGTATCCTAACCCGACCTGGGCGAGCAGCTCTCTCTTGGAGGTGGTTGGTGGTGTGGGTCTGTAACCTTCTTCAAGGCTTCCAGGCGCCTGCCCAAATCCTTCTTGGAGATAGCTGGGGATTCCTTTGATTGCCATTTTATGCTCAATCTTACATCAAGGCCCCACGTTCAGCACTGTCCAGTGTATGTTTGGGGACGTATCACCTGCAGGTCTTGTCCCCCTGCCACCCAGAGGGTTGGGGTGGAGGGCTGAGGAGCCTCACTTTGGGTGGGGGCTTCTCCCCCACAACCACTCTCACCCCCAACCCCACAGGAAGTGTTTTTTTCCTCTTTTCCCTCCCATTCACCCAGCAAAACTCTGCCTGCACAGCTCTGCATGCACATTCTCTCACAGTGAACATGGGTCCTGCTATAGGCTGGGCATCAGCCAGCCAGTCCATAGGGGGCCTCTGGAGGACTGAGTTTATAAAAACTGGATGCAGCTTTTGTGGTTCATGTGCTAAGCGTATTGGTAGATGCTAGTTGTAAAATTATCCACATCATATAGAAAAGGACAAAAGAAAGCTTTCTGCGAGTTTGCTGCCAGGGGCAAACCTGTCTTTCAGGAGGCATTTCTGTGCACACAGCAGTTTTAAACAAAGAACAGCTTGAGGGACTGTGTGCGTTAAGGCTTCCTGTCCTGAGAAATGCCTCAGATACATGGTGCTTACAGAGCCACCGTCTCGTGCCCTTCTTTCACTGATATTGCTATGACAAATGAATGTCCTTTCCTTTGTCTTCTGCGCCATGCCTTGAGAGCTTTGCCTCTAGGTCAAGGGTTATCATGTCACAGTAGTGAGCATGGAAAAGCATTGTTTCCTGTGTTGTGAGCATGATCTACTGTAAGTTGTGGAAGAAGCTGTGACGTCCCAGACCTACTTGAATTCCCATACCCCATGCCGTATATGTCTTCTGCCCAACCCTTTTCTCCTGGATTTTCTCTGACTTGGTTTCCTCCAGGGTCAGAGCCTCTATGTTTACTGTCAAGTCTGTAAATAGCAAGAGAGAGGGGAGAGAGAGAGAGAGAGAGAGAGAGAGAGAGAGAGAGAGCACAAAACCGAATGACAGACATCCCTGGGTTTAGGACAAGGGGTCTGGCCCCTTCTGTGTTGCATGGCTTTAGTGACCCCTCTCAGCCCTCTGTGGATTGATTAGAAGTGGGACTTAGATAATCGTTAAGGCAGGACCCCACTTGGATCTGAGGGGACAGAGGATCCCGCCAGAGACACACAAGCACCGGCCGTCCTGTTCTGAGTGGCCAACTCTGTAGTCCCAGAGGAAGCTGCAGCCTGGATTCTTTATTTATTCAGCAGCTTGTGGAGTGAATGTCTATTACTCACTCTGCAGCTTGGTGGCTACAGCACTAAGCAGAACAGACAAGGTCTTCCTCACTGATGTGCTTCTTATAGTCAACTTTGGAGAGACAGACATAAACAAATTAAGTAAAAAGATGCTGTGCGCCAGACTTTCAGGACTAAAGTAGGAGATGGAAAGAAATGGGGAAGTGTGCATTTCAGGAAAAGTCCCTGGGTTTCGACAGGAAGAGAGTTCCAGCAGCCGGGGTTGGCGTGTACCAGGGCCCAAGGGCAGGAGTTGTCCCAAGTGTTGCTGGCAGGAAGGTCAGTGTAGTTCCAGCAGTAAGATGGAGTAAGGCAGTGGGACTTGGGGAGGAATGGGCAGTGGGACCTTTATTTCAGTGCCACCGTCCTCTGTGCCAGGTATGGAAAATACACCCAAAAAGCAACGGCAGGAAGCAGGAAGACCAGGCAGGAGGTGAGAGATGCTGGGCCTGAGCAAGTCTTCCCAGTCCTGGTGTATGATAAGTGAGGGATAAAGGATTTGGGGTGCCACAGTGGTTTTTGGAAACGGCCCTTTTGAAGATGGAGAAGTCTGCTTGGAAGTAGGTCTGGTCACATGACCTGTGGCCGTGTTCCATGTTGAGTGCCTGACTGCAAAGTGTGGGTTTCTTGTCACAAGAGAAGTCTTGTTTTGGTTTGTTTGTTTGTTTGTTTTGTTTTTCGAGACAGGGTTTCTCTGCAGCCCTGGCTGTCCTGGAACTCACTCTGTAGACCAGGCTGGCCTCGAACTCAGAAACTCACCTGCCTCTACCTCCCAAATGCTGGGATTAAAGGTGTGCACCACTATGCCCAGCACACAAGAGAAGTCTTAACTGGGGACATGTTGGTGTCATTGTTGTGGACAAGAAAGATGTGGAGCCTGGTACTTTGTCACCAGGATACTGTGAATCACCAACGTCTCTCAGCTATGCTTCAGCGCAAAGAGAGAGACATTTGCTCCTGAACCTACCCAATGCCGCCTGTCCCTCCTCCCCAGCCTTCTTTTTTTAGTCACTTGTCTGCTGTGGCTTTGGGGAGGGGCTTCTATTTTGGGCTCCCTACACCCCCACTGGCAGAGGAAAGAAGCTGGGAGCCATCGACAACCTGTCCCAACGACAGGTCTGAAAACTAGGTCACTCCCAAGCCTGGAGCTTAAACACCATGTCTGCCATCGACCCCGTGTCCAGTTCCCAGCAATGACCCCATGAGCTATATGTGGCTCTGGTCACTGATGGATCTGCCTCCTTAGAGCTTGGTGGATGAACAAGCAGCAGAAAGGGGCTGGTCCATCTGCCATGGCTCCAGAGGCTCCTGGCTGGCAGGAGGACTGTCTACCAAAGGCACTGGGACATACAATTTGATTGGCAGCATGCCCAGTGTCTTATTTCATAGGACAGATTAACAAACCCAGGCAATGCTGGCTGGCTGAGACTCACATTGCTAATCTCCCTGTGTGAGAAGGAAAGTTCTACGAACACAGACAAACATGGGCAAGACTGTAAAGCACATACTTCCTTGTGCAGTGTAAGCGTGTGCACATGCCAGAGCATGCATTTGGAGGCCAGAGGACACCTTGTGGGAGTGGGTTCTCTCCTTCTACCATGTGGGTCCTGGTGATTAAACTCAGGTAAGGCTTAGTGGCAAGTGCCATTACCCATTGAGCCATCTTGCCAGCTCCTACAAACTTTGATGTTGTTGTTTTGTTTTAGGAATAACGTGAGGTTACATAATAACTATGCAGCTCAAGAAAGAGACTATTTCTTCCTTCTAGAAGGCTCCTGAGCTCCTTCCTATCTACTGAAAGCTCAGCTCCATTTTGCCCATTATCACTGTTGGTCAGCTCTACCTCTTCTGAATTTTAGACAAAGGGAGGGAGCCAGGGAGCAGTTTGTTCTTTTGCATCTGGCCTCTGGGGCTTAGGAAGTGGGATTCGCCTTTGGTTTTGCCTTAGCAGGGTTGCATTGTGCTTCTTTGTCTTATTGCTACATTGTGTCTGATGCATTAATACACATTGTTGATTTTCCTCTGAGTGGCATAAAGGCCTCAATGCATTGTCTTTTTCAGAACAGGGCATAGGTTTTTGAATGAAAGACCTGGGCATAGGTTTTTGAATGAAAGACCTGGGCAGGCCTGGGCATAGGTTTTTGAATGAAAGACCATGGTGAGTCTGTGTTCTGACCATTAGTGGAGTGTAACCAAGGCTGGATTTAACCAGGTACTGGTCACGATATCCATGGACCGCTCTTCAGACACTCTGAGAATCTTTGAGAAGAGCATGCAGTCACTCATGAAAACCTCTGGGGAGGATCCAGAACCTTCAGTCCTTGTCCCCTCCCCAACTTGGTCTAGAATATGGCCCACACTCCACTAGGCACATAGCAGTCAAATGACTATCAGAGCCCTTGTCCTAGGGTTGCTCAAACCTGGGATGTGATGTGATGTTATTACTTGGTCCTCCCATTGGAAGAAGGAATTGGGATCCTTCTGCAACATGTCGTCTAAGGCCATGCTTGCCATAGGAGAGACATGGCCAGGTCAGCATGAGGAGACTGGATCTCAGAGCTTTGCCGCATGGCCAAGGCCACACCACTCACTGCCGCTTCTGAATCTTGCTTTTGATTTCTGCACTAAAGGATTCTTGTTTGCCTTTGCCAGAGATGGCAGTGGGAGCCCGTGGGGAGGGACAGTAGGTGGCAGTCCAAGACGACCCCTCCCTCTGTTGGCTGCTGGAACCTAACATTGTCATCCCAGAATAGCTTTTACCTGGGGAAGCTCAGCCCAACTTGCTGCAGAGGAGCCCCCTCCCCCTACACACACACACACACACACACACACACACACACACACACACACCTCTGCCCTGGCCCCTGTCTTTGATGGTAACATGTGAAATCAGGAAGCGGCTAGCTCTTGAGTGAAGTTGTATCGAAATGAATCCATCAAGACAAGTGGGATCTTGATTTTCTCTCTGTTTCCTGGTTGCAGTTTCCTGGGTGGAAGCATAGATGGTGACGGGGTGCTTTCAATAGAAAACAGGGTGAGACAGACGGAGGAGGGGCATCTACAGAAAGGTGAGGCAGATTCTTGATGTGCAGAATGACTCTGCCTAGGGACAGCTGATCTCCTGCCTCCAAATATTTAGTCTGGGGTGGCAGGGGGTGAGGGTGGGGCTAGGGGGAGATTGTTTCGGTTGTCCCACCCGTGACAAAATGACATAACACACTTAGGATGACCCCATTCATGTGCTTCGGACAGTCAGCACTAATTAATTGCTATGCTTATTTCTGCAGGGTTCAGATATGCTCAGACTTGTATCTGAACTCTCCACCATCTGTGGTTAATAGCATCTCATCTGGCATGTGAATCGAAACCTGTCTGTGAACCCTGGCCTGTGCAAAGCCAGGCAGTGTGGAGGCTAGGGAGTTTGCACACATGAGCCTAGGCTCCATCTTGAGCTTCTGGGTGGATCATTGACTTAATTTGCTATCGATGCTCACTGGGTTGAATTAGGGAGCCCTGAGACACCGCTGTTAGAGAGGTGCTCATTGGAAGCTTGGCACACGCCGAGGATCCTGACACTCAGGAGGACGAGGCAGGAGGATCATGACTTTGAGGCTGGTCACACAGCAAATTTGAGGACAGTCTGATATTTATAATGAGATCCTGGGGCGGGGGAGATTAATACTTCCTTAAAAGTTTTTATCATTTATATTTTATTATTTATATTATATACATTTATATTTATTTGTGTGTGTTTGTACCAGGGTACAACCTCCTGTTTCATTCCTTTGGTATCATCCACTTTTTTGTTTGTTTTTAGTCAGGGTCTTTTTTTTTTCTTTCAATTTTTATTAGATATTTTCTTCATTTACATTTCAAATGTTATCCCGAAAGTCCCCTAAATCCTCCCTCATCCCTCGCCCTGCTCCCCTACCCACCCACTCCCACATCTTGACCCTGGCATTCCCCTGTACTGGGGCATATAAAGTTTGCATGACCAAGGGGCCTCTCTTCCCAATGATGGCCAATTAGGCCATCTTCTGCTACATATGCAGCTAGAGACATGAGCTCTGGGGGTACTAGTTAGTTTATATTGTTCTTCAACCTATAGGGGTGGAGACCCCTTTAGCTCTTTGGGTACTTTCTCTAGCTCCTCCCTTGGGAACCCTGTGTTCCATCTAATAGCTGACTGTGAGCATCCACTTCTGTGTTTGCTAGGCACTGGTATAGCCTCACACAAGACAGCTATATCAGGGCCCTTTCAGCAATATCTTGCTGGCATATGCAATAGTGTCTGAGTTTGATTAGCCAGGGTCTTTTACTGACCAGAAATTTATCCATTAAGCCAGACTGGCTGCCATCGATCCACCTGCCTCCCCTTCCTCAGCTCCAGGATTACAAGTGCAACCATCACATCTGTTTTTTGGTGTTTGTTTGTTTGTTTGTTTGTTTTTTATAAAATGTGGGCTCAGGAATTGAACTAATATCCTCATACTTTCATGTCTAGCACTTTACAGATTGAGTCACCATCCCAGTCACCACCCTTATTATTTCTATATGGATTTAGTCTTTAGCACCCAAACCAGAGAAACAGGACAGGTTAGGCTAGTACATACCCACGTGGTGTGACAACCATCCCTCCTAGTCGCTTGCCTCACTCATGGAAGCAAAGCGGCAGGAAGTGACACTGACCTACACTGATCACCTTTGTTTAGGGTCAGGTGTGAATAAAGCCGATCTAGTTCCCGCCTCCTCCCAGCTCTCAGTGGTGTGAGTCATGGTGTGTCATCTTCTTGGATGCATTTTTCCCTCCCAGAAGCTCAAAGCTCTGTTGCTATGAGCAGAGAAACTCGAGTGCCAAATGACTGTGTCCCAAACAGGATGGTGCGCTGAGTGTCTGGTAAAGTACCTGGGAGTTTTCTTGCACCCGATGAGGTCAGAGGCTGAGCTGTGGGGGCTTATGTGATGTTATGGTCATATACAGTAGCGATCCGGAACCTTTCAGCCCTGACGAATCACCCACCTTTGAACTGAGGATTTAAAAAAAAAAGACAGAATCTTTCTGTGGTCGCAACCAAGATATGATGATAGACCGAGCCCCGAGAGTCTCAGCCAGCCCACTGGCACGTTCTGAGGGTGCTGTGAAACTCGGTTAAGCCACCCATCGTCATAAGAGAAGAAACAAGTGGGGGTACGAAAGGGAGATCGCACGGGTTCTGTTTCTCACTGGCTGCGCAAACAGGAGCTTGCCGGAAGCTGCACAGTGGGAACAAAGCCTTGTGAAGCTTTTCTGGGAATGATTGGGAGGTGGGGGGTTGGGGGGAGGGGGGCAATGGCTTTTGTTTTCTGTTTTTCCATTTTCTCATTTTCCATGACTCTTGACATATTTATGACCTGGGACTTTTTTGGGTGGGATCCTGACGGAATGTTAGTGCTATTCAGTAGTTCTGGTGGGAGTTAGGGGTTGGCAATGGGGTGAATCTGAAACTTGCCCCAAATTTGCATTCTAGTCATTGGTACAGATTCTATACATCTTCAACATTTGTTTAAGAGGTGCATGGTATGGGGCTGGTAAGATGGCTCAGCCAGTAAAGGTGCTTACAACCAAATCTCAAGATCTGAGTTCGGTTCCCCAAGACTCACATGGTGAGAAGAGAGAGCTAACTCCCCCAAGCTGTTCCCTAATGTCCATACACTAAATAGGTAGGTAGGTAGGTAGGTAGGCAGATAGGTAGATAGGTAGGTAGTAGGAAGATAGATAGATAGATAGATAGATAGATAGATAGATAGATAGACAGATAGGCAGGCATGATGTGGCTAGTATGAATTGGAGCTAACCTGGTCTTCCTCTCACAGCTAGGTTGGATAAAATCCTTGACCTAATTCCTCACTTAACCACTTATGTTCTGGGATGGTGGGGAAAGACCTGCAGGAACAGTGTGATTATAGTCTGAAGGACCATGGAGCCAGAGAAGATCAGCCCTTAGGGCAGCTTACCAGCACAGCCCTTGCCTTATCTGAGCTGTGTACCTGTCTATATAGTTAGACATTAGGTAGTGATCTTGACCACCCAGATCACTTTAGTAGATCCTTACAATATCTTTACTTTGAATATGAGGAGCTGGGGTCCAGAGGGCCTAGGCAACCTGAACCTAACAGTATGCTGTTAGGAGAGCCATCACCTACTCTGCTTACCTTAAGTAGTCTTCACTCCTACTGACTGTCTCACTGTCATTACTAACTCTCTTTTGTGTCCTGGCTCATAGGGTCCATCACAGACTGTCACCACAGGGTAGACCAAGAGATGTAGATGGAGAAGCAACCTCAGGCCCTTTATGGAAAGATTCCTTGTTCTAAACCTCTCCAGGGACTTTGCAGCAGCTCCACTCCTGGCTTGACTTGATGCTAAGGCACGGCCTGAGCAATTCTGCATGTGAGCGGCTGAATGCTGCTGCCAGCATATGGTTAGCTGGAGAGCACACTCGGGCCTAGGGTGGGTGGTGTCCTGGCCAGTTGGGGCTCTTTGGGGCGGGGGTGGGGAACTTTGTGACTTCACTTGTTTCGATGAGGAGGTGTGTTTGGAGTTGAGTTGTTAGAGGCTGGAGGGAGGCTGTGGGAAAGCCTGGGATTAGGCCTAGGTGTTTTCCCAGGGGGATGTGGGGGTGTAGCCAGAGCAATGGGGAGAGGAAGGAGACAAACCCTTCTCCTAAGATAGGCCATGACATGGTGCTTCCCACATGAGCCATGATAGGACAAGAGCCCAGATGTGGCCAAGCTGTAGTTCCACGTGACAGTGCTGAGGTCCAGTCTGGCTTTTTGGGTTTTTGTTTTGTTTGTTTGTTTGTTTGTTTGGTTTGTTGGTTTTTGTTTTTGGACCTCAGATTTTCTTGAGGATGCTGGGGAAAGGGTCTACAGTTAAGTAAAACTGTCTTGGCAGGTGTATTTCAGACCCAGAAATTAAGACTCTGTGATGAGCAGCTGGCCAAGGATTTTCTATTCTGCCCTGCCTGGGCTTCAGAGGTGTTGGCTCTGTGGGGAAAACCAAGCACCTTTAGGTTCCTTAGGGTGCCCATCCACAGTTATCCTGCCCATAATTAAAGGCCCACAGCTGGATGTAGGGATCTAGAGCCATTGGACATCACCATTTTGGCTTCTCCCTCAGTTTCCCACTCTCTGCATGAGGCTCTGTGCATAGAAAAGGCAGCAGAAAGGGGCTGCGTGTCAACACCTCAGGCCCACCTGCACACACCTGGGACCAACCACCTGAGGCCCACCTGCACACATCTGAGACCGACCACCTGAGGCCCACCTGCACACACCTGGGGCCACCTCAGGTCCACCTGTACACACTTGGGGCCACCTCAGGTTCACCTGCACACACCTGGGGCCACCTCAGGTTCACCTGCACACACCTGGGGTCACCTCAGGCCCACCTGCACACACCTGGGGCCACAGGAAATTCAGTCATCATGTCTTTTATGATATATTGTCCAGGCAAAGAAGTGATTGGCTCTGAGTTCAGTTCTCCCTCCCTCCCTCCCTCCCTCCCTCCCTCCCTCCCTCCCTCCCTTCCTTCCTTTCTTCCTTCCTTCTCCTTTCCTTTTATTGGATACTGGGGTGTGTGTGTGTGTCAAATCTAGACAAGTACTCTACCACTGATCTAGGTCCCAAATCCTCCACTTGTGTTTCTGTATTTCTTCATTATTTGGGGGTGACGTCTTCAAACTTCTTTAGATTGACTCAGGCACATTTTATTTTATTTTATTCTTTAATTTGATGCAGTCTCTATATTTCCAGGCCAAAGAATCTTTTCAGTTTTCCTGGTGTTGGGCCAAGGTCCTTCATTTTTATCAATGCTCTTGGTCTAGCCTTGTCTGGGTGTTTTTCACAGTGTGTGTGTGTGTGTGTGTGTGTGTGTGTGTGTGTGTGTGTGTGTAGAAGCAGAACTTCCTTTGCTCTCTCTTTTGACTCCACCTTCTCCTTTAACACTTCTCCTTTGGGGCCTGATACTTGGCCTTTGCAGAAATAGGTGGGTTTGACTCCTGCTTTATTATATTTAGAGCTGGGCCACCAAAGAAAAGTTGCTGCATCTCTGAGCACTAGTTTCCTTGGCCTGAGGCACAATGCAAATGGTCTTCTGTTTCTTTGCGCAAGACAGGTGGGACTCTGCATTGCCACACCTGTGGTTTCTTTATGACATGGGGTCCTTCCTTACCTACCCTTGTACAGTTGGGAACCCACCTGGGGCTTGAAGGCTAACCTCACATCATGGGTGATGCTTAAGATAGAAGCAGTCATACTGAGCAGAGCCAGCCTTGGGCAGAGCCAGCTTGGGCCTAGGTGGTGAATGTGACGAGGTTCGAGACAAATGTCCAAGTCTGGTTTGAGGCTCAAGGGGCCACATTGCACAGACCACTGAATGGGACATACTACTGGACAGCCAGCCTGTTCTGAGCTGCAGAGATGGAAGTGTAACAGAGGCGGTAACAGAGGCTGTAGTGTACAGAGCTCATGGCCATGGGCAAAGCCAGCACTAAAGCTGTCACTCATTTCATCTTCATTTCAGCCACAGAGTGAGGTTGGCACCATCTACACTATAGTGTCGCAGGCTGTGGCTTCCAGAGACAGAAGTCACTTGCCCTCAGTGCTGGCTGAGCGAGTGCTGCAGTCCAGGGTGGATTCTGGGCCTGGCATGTGGCAGAGCTCCCTCTGTGCTGTAGCCTCACATAAATGAAGCTGGCTTGGCTCCGGGAGCAGGGGCAGCTTGATCCTCAGACCCTTTCCCAGGCAGGCTCTGAACCCTCCATTGCAACACCTTTTCTGTGCACGGTGGAAAACAGCTCTACCCAGGTACCTTGCATTGAATACGATTCATTTAGTTGGACCATCGAACGGGGTTTTGTTGTTGTTTTGTTTTCAGCAAATTTTCAAGACTACTACATAACCCATCAGTACAACCCAATTTCTTGACACTTGTATGGCTTACTTGGAGTCGGTCACCCTCGCGTCCTGTGTGGCTTTGCTAAGTGACTTCTGTTTCACTTTGTATGGCTACAGATCTTTGTAGGGATGCTTCACATGCATCGCTGTGTCCTGGGCTCCTCTGTGCTTCACTCCTTGTGCTCGATGTAATGTCCCGGAGGCCACACTTGCTGTTCTGTCCTTATGGTACCAGCCTCTTCTCTTCTCTTCTCTTCTCTTCTCTTCTCTTCTCTTCTCTTCTCTTCTCTTCTCTTCTCTTCTCTTCTCTTCTCTTCTCTTCTCTTCTCTTCTCTTCTCTTCCCTTCTCTCCTCTCCTCTCCTCTCCTCTTCTCTTCTCTTCTCTCCCTCACCCCATGCACCCCCAATCCCTCCTCTTACCTCATCTCCCCTTGCGTCTTCATATATACATATGTGTGTATGAATATATATATATATATATATATATGGTCTCATATATGTGGCCATATAGTCTAATATAGCCCAGGCCAGCCATGAACTCTTTATGGAGCCAAGGATAACCTTAAATCCCTGCTCCTCCTGCTGCTACCTCTGAAGTGCTGGGATGATTAGCAGCCTGCACTGTCTGCCTGGGAGGCTCAGAGCTTTCATATCACACGCCTCACATTTTGTCCACTCCCTAGTCGATGGACATTTGGGTATTTTTATTTTGCCCGGAGAGTTCTTGTGCCGAGGATTTTGTCTGCCCCACTTTACATCTGAAAGTCCTTTGACCTGACTTGGAGTGTCTTTGCTCCTTTTCAAGCCCACTCCATGGTCTCCTAAAGGCCCCATCCCACCCCCCACCCCCACCCCTCCCAGTAACAATCCACTCAGATGCTTTCTCATTTGTCTGTGGGAGTCTGCTCTCATCTCTCCAACTTGTCTGCCTGGGGACTGCTGCCAGCCAGCCAACTGTGGAAATCAATTTAAATCGAATAGTGGTTTGCTCTCTCCCAAGAGGCAAGGTAATTTTCTTCGTTGGGAAGGAGGATAATGAGGGTCGGTTTGGACTTGACCTGGCTCCTCCAGGAAAGAGCTAGGAGTTCCAGAACTCCACTGTCTTGAGTGTTAATTAAAACAGCTCCTGGGGTGAAGAACAAGACAGAAGTGAGCCGCAATGGGGCCCAGGGCCCGAACTTTCTGTTCTCTGCTTCCCTTTCCACAGAGTCAGCAAGCGTGTGCTGTTCAGTTCAGTGTGCTCTGTGTTAGTCGTGGGGTTCCTGGGACATCCCCCTTCCATGTCTGCAGCACCTATGTCCTTGGCCCTCAGGGGCTCGGGTCATGGCTTGGGTGGTGAGGCTGCACCACCCAGCTCCTCGCTGTACTTATGTGGACGGGAGTTGATGGCAAAGAGAAGGATCTTCATCTCCCAATGACGTTTAGAAAGCTTGTGGTGGGAAAATTGAGGTGGGGATCAAGGACAGAGACCTGCCTAGGCTACCCCCTGCATGGTATCTAGCCACAGGAGCAGATGGGAATAAAACCATTAATGTGACTGTGCCTTTGACCTGCATGCTTCCTTCCTCAGCACGACTGTCTAGGATTTCAGATGCTCATCCATCCTTGGGATCCTTGGGGTTGGGGAGGGCATTAGATGGGTTTGGCTGCATCTGCTGGCATCCCGGCTCTGTCACTTATCTATGGGACCCTGGTCCTTCACTCTACTGGAGCTTGGTGTCTGTACTTTCCCATGAGTGTGTTCTAGGTCTTGTCAGCTATAGAAGTGTCCTGGAATGTGGTTTCCCTGTGACCTGTGAGGCATAAAAACCCCCATTTCTCTGATTCCTTTTGAGGATCCCGGAAGTGGTCGCTAGCAGTGCCCACGGGGCCCAGAAGAAAATAATCCTTTTGAAGCCCTTGAAGAAGAGACACTCACTGTTTGATTCCCTCTGGAAGCCGAAGCCTTCATTTTAGCTGGTGTTCATAAATCAAATGCCCAAATGCTCAGGAAGACACTTTACTGTCTCACTAATGAACCTGAGTGGAGCCAGCCGCATTGGAAATAGCTTTTGAGGACCTAGAGAAGGGGATCTAATGACTCTCGTGTTCTGGCTGTGCTTTTATGACACTGAGAAGAGCAATTGGCTCTGCTAAAAAGAAATGGTTCTGCTTAATGGGAATACCAACCAAGCGGGGGCTATGACATTCCACTAGCTGGCTTCGAATGGAGAATGAGATAGTAACCGCAGCTATGTCCTGTTTTACTCATTTAAAAAATAAGTTTCATCATCTTTTGACCATTTCACACATGTGTATGATATATTCTGATTCTACCATCTCTTAGCTCTCCCACATCCCCGTCAAGACCCCTCCTCCCTAAAATTCCCCTTCCTGAATTTTTTATCTTTTTGTTTGGGTTTGTGCCTTGCTGAGTTTAACTAGGGCTGCCTGTGTTACCATGGGTTTGGAATTGTTCACTGGAGCCTGGTTTTCATGTGTTTCAGCTTGTAACTTACAGATCTGTATTCTTAGCCTTTAAAATCTTAAATATGTAATATACAAATAGAATTTTAATTCATAAAATAGTGGCTACCAAGATTTACTTATGAAAATTGAAAGTTTCTGTTTCTGTTTACTGGACACCAAGACACCAACCATGGTGCTGTCCTCGGCCCTTCTTGTGCCTTTTGTTTATTTGTGTGAAGCAGGGTCTCAAGTAGCCAGGTTGGCCCCAAACTCTATATGTAGCTGAGGGCAACCTCAGACGTCTGAGCTTACCTGCTGTCATGTGACACCACATTTGCACTCTGGGATGCGAATAGAACCCAGGGCCTTCAGCCTGCTTGACCAACCGAGCCACATCTCCAACTCATTCAGTATCTGACTTTATAGAGACTTTGCAGAGTCTTGTGGAGCAAACTCTCCCCCCCCAAAACCTCCACCTTAAAGTCGAGAAATCAAGGCTGAGAAAGGTTAAGTGTTACACCAAGGTCATGCACCCAAGGTCATGTGGCTGCTAGAGGTGAAGTAGCCACCTGACCTCCATAATTCTGTTTCCCTGCTTATCACACTGTTCTGTGAACATAACTTTGCTTTCCAACATGCAGAGTGGGGAATTAGGACAAATGATGCTGAACTAAGGCATTTCTAGCCTCAAAAGTGGAGAGAGGTCACTTAAAGGTGATTTATATTGTTTTGTTCAAATGTTTATCCATTTTCTAAGATAGCAACTCATGACTATGCAGGGGAGGGAGGGTTTTTTTTTTTCCAAACAAAACAAAATACCATTCTTCCCCTACTCTCTACCTTTTTAGACTCAGCAGCCAGGGACCAAGAGTCGGGCAGAGAAAAAGATTAATATGAGAAAAATGATACCTCTCACATGTGGGGGCTTCGTGGGAAGATGTAGAAACCACAGAAGGAGCGAGATCTGGGGGCTTAGAGAACACGCAGGACAGTAACTACGGAGAAGGGAGCCGACAGAGCGGCTCTAGGGTTAGCTGATGGTGGGAAAGCTGTGGGAAGAGGGGTGTGCCCTGCAGATTCCAGTCGGAGCTTTGCCCATTGATTGGCACTGTCAGTTCCCAGAGATGCAGAGTCCCCTTCTCTCCCTGTGGGAGCAGGGACACACCTTTCCAAACAGAATTCTGTATCACTCCTATGAAGGTAAGTTTGCACCCTGCTGTAAGACAGAAGAGGGAAGAATAGGGAGACTGTTGTTTTCAGCTCAAAGCTGTCCTCGTGCACACGATGGGGGAGGGAAGCATACCTGAGGTGCTTCCACTGTATATTATATTTAAAACAGAAAAAGCATGATTACACTTCTTGCTTTAAATGCACTAACTGAAGGACTCAATCTAGAATTAAAGTATGGGTTTAAAACGCTCACGGCAGGCTTATTATCTCTTGGACAAAGACTAATGTGTCACTTAGGAAGTATCTACAAGAAAGGGAACAAACAAAAAGCCACTCAGAAGAAAAGTGCCGTTCAGAATAACAGGCCGAGAGGCTGGGATGTAGTCTGTAAGTAGAGTGCTTGCTTCGAGTACACAGAGACCTGGATTCTGTCCCTAACATCACTTAAGCCAAGCGTGGTGGTGTGTACCTGTCATTCCTGTACCCCAGAGGTGGAAGCAGGCTGATCAGAAGTACAAGGGTCTCCTCCATTACATAATGTGTTTCAGGCCAGCCTGGGTCACATGAAACTCTGTCTGAAACACTAAACCAAACCAAACCAAACTAAAACACAGCTCCCCATTGAAACAACAGGCCAGGAGACTACAGAAAAAGCCCAGGAAAGTGCCACATTCAGGAGGCAGAATCCAGCGAGGCCACATGGAGAAAGAGAATCATGCAGCAGGCTGAGGGGCTGAGGTCATGGCAGAATCGTTTGTGGGGGACAAAGAAGGGTTGTGGGTGGTTTCTCCCTCCAGACTCTGATGTTTCTTTTCTTTTCTTTTCTTTTCTTTTCTTTTCTTTTCTTTTCTTTTCTTTTCTTTTCTTTTCTTTTCTTCTTTTCCTCATATTTTATTTTTACTACTTACAGAGAGCTCAGTAAGACGAGTAAAAGTACTAACTTCCAAGGCTGATGGCCTGAGTTTAAGTCCCAGGTTCCACATGGTAGAACTGACTCTCAGCTGTCCTCTGATCTCCACATGCACAGCATGTTATACCTCCCCACTCCACACACTGGTACATCCACACAAAAGAAATAAGAGGGAACAAAACTTAGGGGCACGGGTGGTATAGTCGCAATCAGCCAATTCACTTTTTAAAAAGGAAAGAAGGAGAAAGAAAAAAAAAAACAAGCTAAGGTAACATTCTATCACCGTAAAGCAATGTTTCTCTACAAAATAAAACAGAAAGGAAGGCGAAGCCTCTTCTCTCTCCATAGTGAAACTGTGGCGTCTGTACAAAGAAGACAGCTCAGCACTGACAGCGTGTGAACAACAGAAATGAAGGGAAACTCAGACAAACTGATACGGCCAGGCGGCACCGTCTGTCGGCGCTGGCTGAGTCCCATTCAGGCTGGGTACTATCACAGTATCTCTATAATCATACCATCATCCATACCTGGTATTCTTTTGTGACCGACACCCCTTGGCACCACAGAATCACAGCCACCCAAGAAGATGTGGAAACAAAGAGAAGGAAAGTAAACACTTGTAAGGCACAGGTGGGCATGGTGGTCCTTGCCACTTCACCAGATAACAGAGAGGGAGACTAAATCCTTTCTCCGGGTAACAAGGGTATGTGCAGTAAACATTGCAGTGTGATAGCTGCATTTATTTCTTTAGAGCCATTGTTTGGTGGCGCTGGGCTAGGTGTTGGGGCTGATCTGAACGTGGACTCGTCAGAGATAACACAGTGTGTGGGGATTTAGCTTTGATCCTGGTCCCAACCAGCTCTACAGCTTTATCTGAACATTTGTTAAACGGGAAAGGCTGCATGCAGCCAAGCAGGAAATTGACTGTGATCTCTCTTGAAACCAGACTAGCATTTCAAGAGCCAGCATCCGTGAGGGACCCAGAGGTAGGGAGTGGGGTGTTGTAGAACTGTGCTGAAAGGATGATGGAGGGACGGAGTGGAGGAAGGATGTCCTTCCATAGTTGTGGATGCTCAGAACAGGAGGGTGTGGTAGTAGAGGTGGGACTCGGTGCTGGGATGGGCACAGAGGCCAGGCACAGATGTTTGAGACCAGGAGGAAGGTGCTGTCTGTGCTCCATAGTGGGGTATGTACCTTATATGAGCATCCTTCCTGTGTCCTTAGACTCCTGTAGGCCATGAATGCAAAGTTCTGGGTTCACAGACATAAGCTTATCATAGATCCTTTTATACACTGACTTTGTTGCCTTAACCTTCTAGGAGAAGAGAGCCGGGGTGGTTTTAGTGGGTAGGAATCTGCAATGGGGGGTAGTGGAGGGATGGCCCAGTTAGTAAAGCATTTGCTTTATAAATAGGAGGAACTGAGTGTGATGCCCAGAACCCAGGTCAAAATGCCAGGCATGATGGTTGGGTGCTTATAATCCCAGTGCTGTGGAAGCGGAGGCAGGAGGAGTCAATGGTGCTCACTAGCTGGCTAGCCTGCTTAAATAGTGCGCTCTGGGCCACTGAGAGACCCTGCTCCAAAGAAAGTGGTCAGCCTTCTGAAAATGACACCAAGATGTCTTCTGGCCTCCACCTATGTGTGCGCGCACACACACACACACACACACACACACACACACACACACACCAAAAAAGAATGTGCAATGATTGAAGAAAGTGGTTTCCTGTTCCCCTCTCCTTCCATCACGGGTATGAATTAGTAGTGCAGAAGTTGAAAACAGTGGAAAAATAACCAGAGAGTAACTGGATGATAAGAATGCAGGGTATAAAATAAGATGGATTTGATGGGAAGGCTATCTGTAATTCGTCAAACAAAAAGGTCCACTCACTTGGTAAGTGATCGAGCATGGTTTGTTTCTGAGCTTCCTGGTGGATGAAGCAAAGAGGTGACCCCTCTCTGCTGTCCTGAAAGATGGTCTCAATGAGCTATAAACAGCAAGTTTCATGGAGTTGTCCTTAGAAAATCTCTTCCCTGGAGGTCTACCCCAAAAGCACAGTCACATGAAAGCCACAAATACGTGTGGACTAATAGATGTAGCCATTGTCATTGCAGGAACTTTTGCAGCAGATTAGATCTCCCTTTAATTTAAAATTTTCTGTCTTATTTATTATTACCATGTGTGCGTTTGCACTAATGTGTGTATGTAGGGGCGTATGTAGGTGTGATACCTGTGAGTTACATGTGTGGAGGCTGGGGGTTGATGTTGAGTGTCTTCCTCTATCGCTCTCATTCTTCACCTTGTTTTTGCAGACAGGGTCTCTCCTTGAATCTGGAGCTCACCATGTCAATTAGCCTGGCTGGCTAGCAAGCCCTTGGGATCTGCCCATGCTGGGGTGACAGACTTCCATCGCCATGCATCTCCATGCCTGGCTTTCAGAATGCTGGTCCTCAAAATTGCACAGCAAGCTCTTTATCCACAGAGCCATCTTCTCAGCTTTGAATCTGCCTCTCGTGGTTGCTCTTCAGCCCAGAGGTTCTTTGCTAAGAAGCCTGTGTTCTGAACACTGATGGGGATGGGGACATGGTGTTGACAGCAGGTAGGGTGTGGACAGAGATGCTCTAGAGCCAACTCAGAGCTTAATGCATTCTCTCCCCACCCCTGTTTCTGTCTGTCTGACTCTCTCTGTCTCTCTGTGACTTTCTGTCTCTCTCTGTCTCTGTCTCTGTCTCTCTCTCTCTCTCTCTCTCTCTGTGTGTGTGTGTGTGTGTGTGTGTGTGTGTGTGTGTGTATGGCAGGGGCAGCACAACTGTGCTTCTGAACACAGGGCTTCACCCTGAGATGTTTGGAACACAACATGGCACTGGAAAACACCTAGGTACCCTGCAGATGGAGAGCCATTTAAGCCAGAGGGTTGGCACAGCACAGGTTTACAGATAAAGGAGATCCTTGGCTGCATAGTTTACTTCCAGTTACACAAGCCCTGCCTTGTACTGCAATACCCACTGCCCGTCCCAGGTCCAGGCTCCAGTGGGGTTGGGGAATTAACTGGATAAGATGATAAAGCAGACACTGGCTCAGCCCAGGCCAGTTATTGGTGTGTCTGTGACCAACGGAGATGCTTCACAATATGGATGGACATCAGAGAAAAGGTACTTCAGTAAATAATGGCACAGCCATGCAAGATGGAAACGCTTTATTGCAGACCATTAAATAAGAAGTTATTGGTATGGAAGGATGTCTATGGAATATTGACAAGTGAAAAGCAGTTTGCAGAATGTGTGTGTGTGTGTGAGAGAGAGAGAGAGACAGACAGACAGACAGACAGACAGACAGACAGCTACCTGTTAATGTACAAGGTAGGTTCTAGATAATTTTTGCCTTCTCTCTTATGATGCAGTGTTAAAGCTTTTAACTTTTTTCTTTTGGTTGATCCTGCATGTGTTACAAGTTACGTTCATTTAATTTGTTAACTCCTTTTTTTAATTTTTAAATTTTATTTTATGTGTCTGGATCTTTTGCTTGCATGTATGTATCTTTACCTCATATGTGTCTGGTGCCCAAAGAGGTCAGAGGCAGGAACTGAATCCCCTGGGGTAGAAGGCATTTGTGAGCTGCCATGTGGGTACCGGGGCTCAAGTTCTCGGTAAGAGCAGCTGGTACTTAATCACTGAGCGTCTCTCCAGACCTTAAATTCATTTTTTAAAAACTGTTAATTGACTCATGTAAGATAGGTTGTAAAAATAATCTAGGAAGGCTGGGTGTGATGGCTTAAACCCACAACCCCAGCGTTCCTCAGGCAGACGCAAAATGGCTGCAAGTTTGAGGCCAGATGAGACTAAATAATGAGGAATGTCTCCCAAATAAACAAGTAAGCAGGAAAATGAACAAACAGGTATCAAGGAAACATGTTCATGGTCTAAAACTTGGAAATTTATTCTTAAAAACTAGGAAACCAAACCTACATTTTGTACAATTAATATACCCTAAAAAATTAAGAAGGATCCCGTCCAGTTCTACACTGAGAGCCTCACAGGCAACGTGCTGTCCACCCTGCCGAGTTTTAAAAGAGAGTCATTTCTAAGCTGTCTAAAATCTCTCTGCTTTCCATACCAGAATGGCTTTTGTAGATGCTAGACACCTGATTTCTTAGCAGTTTCTAAATGTCATTCTCCCAGTGAAACCACACCGGGTAAAGCCGGCTTTTGGCTCCCGAAGAAAAATAGAAACGGAGCTTGCAATTCGAAATCACAAAGCAATATGAGCTCAAATTAAAAACCCTCAGTATACATGTTCCAGCCACTTCAAAGGATAGTCTTTCCCTTACCTTCCAACTGCCTGTATGAGATGTGCCTGTGTTACCCAAGTTCATCATCTAAGGGACTGATTTTTTTTTAACATCTTCACTAATTGGGCTAGGTGTAGATGAATTGGTCCTCTGTTTGCCTAGCATGCATGAAGTCTGAGTTCTATTCCCAGAACCTCAAAAACAAGTGTGGAAGTACATGCTTGTGATCCCAGCAATCGGGAGACAGAACCAGGAAGATCAGGAGATCAAGGTTATCCTCAGCTACATATTGAAGTTGAGGTTAGCCTAAGCTAGACCAGAGCCCAGCTCAAAAAGGAAACAAAACAAAATGAAAAGAAAACAACAACTGAAAGAGTGGCTCAGCAGTTAAGACTAGCTTACTGCTCTTGCAGAGGACCTCGGTTCAGTTCCCAGCAGGCACATGGCTGCTCACAACTGTCTATAACTCTTGTTTTAGGGGACCCGATGTATCTACACACACACACACACACACACACACACACACACACACACATGGGGGGAGGGAGAGAAAGGCAAAGTGACTGACTGACTGACTGACTGACTGACAGACTGACTATGGATATGACAAAAGTTGAGGAATGTGAGCTTCAAATGTCACTACAGTAAAGACTCAGGGACTAGAGGGCAGGTGTGGGGTGGATGAAAATACCCTGGATGCTGGACCTCAAGACCCACAGGTCAAAAGCAGCTTCCTTAACTCGGATAGCTTTTGTAGAAACTGATGGTAGCACTGATGGTTAAATCTTCTCAAAGTTAACCAAAGGATACATTGGCAAACTTTACCAACAATGGTTATTATTATTATTATTATTATTTTGAGTTGGTATTCTTTTTTTTCCAACTTTTATTAGATAATTTCTTTATTTACATTTCAAGTGTTATCCAGAAAGTTCCCTATACCCTCACCCCTCCCGGCCCTGCTCCCCTACCCACCCGCTCCCACATCTTGGCCCTGGCGTTCCCCTGTACTGGGGCATATAAAGTCTGCATGACCAAGGGGCCTCTTTTCCCACTGATGGCCAACTAGGCCATCCTCTTCTATATATGCAGCTAGAGACATGAGCTCAGGGGGTACTAGTTAGTTCATGTTATTCTTCCACCTATAGGGTTGAAGACCCCTTCAGCTCCTTGGGTACTTTCTCTAGCTCCTTCCTTGGAAACCCTGTGTTCCATCTAATAGCTGACTGTGGGCTTCCACCTCCATGTTTGCCAGGCATTGGTATAGTCTCCCACGAGACAGCTATATCCGGGCCCTTTCAGCACTATCTTGCTGGCATATGCTATAGTGTCTATGTTTGGTGGCTGATTGTGGGATGGATCTCTGGCAGCCGCAGTCATTGGGTCCATCCTTTGGTTGAGTTGGTATTCTTATGTAGCCAAAGAGTCATAAACACAGGATCCTCCTGCCCCAGCATCCTGAGTGGCTCTAAGATACTCTTAAAAAACAGGAATACTGGAAAGGAACTTCCACCACAAGTTTCAGGGCTGGGGCTGGGTGCAGCCAGTGGCCGGGAGCTTGCCTGGCATGCGTGGTGTTCTGGGCTCCATCGTCAGGACTGCCGTGGTCTAGGAGGTGCTTATCTGATTTAAGGATAAATAGTGAGGCATGCTCCAAATGAAAACTAGAGATAGATCTGTAAATTCTGCAAACCACAAAGCAATGCGAGCAAAAGTCTAAGGTATCTGATAAGCAAGAGCAATAGGAAAAAGGATCGGTTCTTTTAACCTTTGCTGAGTGTTGATGGGCTGAGGCACCGCTATCCTCAGCAGGGACTCAGAACACCTGAATACTTAAAAGATAAGAGCCCCAGGGGCAGACGAAAACATAAGCGGTTTTTTAAAAATATTTAAAATGTCCAATAAGCATATACGTATATATGCTTATTGGACATTTTAAACACACACACACACACACACACACACACACACACACACACACACATCTATATATACAAAGTAACCAACAATTTTCTCAGTTAGTAAAAAATATTTTTTCTCTCTAAAATTGTTTCATTTTTCATTTTTTTCTTTCTTAAGAACAGTAAGCAGGGTAGCACATTTCTTTAATTCCTTTAGTTAATACCTCTAGTTTTACTTAATGCCCTTGAGAAGCAGAGGCAGAACTCACACGGGAAAGAGAAGCAACTTCCACAGCTGTCCTCTGACCTCGGCTATGTGCACCACGGCAATGCCTGCCTACTACAGCCATAAAATAGATAATTACTTGTTAATAAACGTATAAAAACTTTAAACTTTTTCAAGATTGTATGTTCTAAAGCCCTCCGTGCTCATGTTGTAGCGTGTATGAATGTGGAGGACTGAACCCGTTGGAGGCGTTTTGGAACAGGTGAATTGTGGGTTGTTAGCCTTGGGAAGGAACCTCTTATTTCTGTCTTTACAATTCTTTTTTTTTTCTTTTAGATTTTTCTTTATTTATATTTCAAATGTTATCCCCTTTCCTGGTTTTCTCTCCAAAAACCCCCTCCCTCTATCCCCTGTCTTTACAATTCTTTAATTTTTATTTTATTTTATTTTTTTTTTTTTTAGACAAGGTCTGAAGAAGCCTTGGTTGTTCTCAAAGTTGCTACACAGCTAAGGATGCTTTGATCCTCCTTCCTCCAGCAGCAGGGTGCTGGATTTCCCTCACTCACCACCACGTGGTCAGTGTGGTGCTGGGGATGGAGCCAGGGCTTCCAGCATGCCAGGCAGCAGTCTACCTATTGAGCTTTATGCCCGATCCCACTTATGCTTTGTACTTAATTCTTAAATTCATGACAGGTCCTGCGCCTGAAATTAAGGAGGGTACTTTAGGAACTGATTATATCACATTAAAAAGCACATTATGTCTCATTAAACGCACAAAATCCTGGCAAATGACGAAGAACTGGAGCCCTAATTTTATTCTTTTCAGTCTTAATTATATAATATATATATATATATATATGTGTGTGTGTGTGTGTGTGTGTGTGTGTGTGTGTGTGTGTGTGTGTATCAAAGAATAGTAGCTTTTATCTATGAGAGGTAAAAATAATTATTATAGCCAGGTGTAGCGGCGCATGCTTTTAAACCGAGCACTCAGGAGGTAGAGACAAGCAGATCTCTGTAAGTTTGAAGCAAGCCTGGTCTACATAGCAAGTTCCAGGCCAGCCAGGACTACACAGTGAGACTCTGTTTTTAAATATATACATAAAACCTATAAAAGGTCGTTACATCCCAGAGGCTCAATGTATCTTCCTTCAACCTCTAGGCACTTTCTTAGGTAAAGTGGCTTTAAGTTATGAGCAATGATTGCAAGTGTTCATTTACGGGGATGAACAGTCACTGTTTAACCTCTGTTTCTAGACTTTGGATATTCTGCTGCAAACAAAACCAAAAATCACAAACAAACAAACCAAAACAAACAAACAAACAGAAAACCATGTCAAACAGGTAGCTGACCTTGTGATGTGCTCCTACTCTGGGAAAGCTTAAGTAGTTGATTTTCTTTTTTCTACCTTAATCACAGAAAAGGTACATTGTAACCAAACAGAAAATCTATTTACCTTCCATAACAGAAAAATGTAGACACAAAACTGAGTTTGTCATGTAATTCTTTTTCCTCTATGCCTTTTTGTCTTTTGACTTTTAAAATTGTTTTTAAAAATAGAAGACATTTTTTGACATCACTATAAGATATATCTTGATCTCATCCATCCTCAGATCCCCCATCTCTCCCACCCCCAGGGACCCCAGCATGTCACCCACACCCTCCCCTGTGCACATCCTGTTGTAATGCTGAGTCATTATTTTGGCTGGATCTTAAGCAGGTACCTGTAGCTGCAGGGGATTCAGGTGTGCAATGGTCATGTCACATCCAGAAGACACCTTGCCATAGCCTTGTCCTCCCCATCCTTCTGCTCTTAGATTCTTTCCATCCCTCTTTGGCAATGGTCTCTGAATCTCCAGGGAGGGATTTGATATCTATGTTCTGTTTAGGGCTGAACTCTCAATACTCACTTAGTCTCACCTCTTTGACTGTTATGTGTCTTTGCCCATTGCAGAGAGAAGCTTCTCTGGCCAGGGTTGAGGGCAGCACTAATCTATGCATGTAAACTTATGTGTTTAGAAGGCAAGTTGACAGGGGGTCCATTTAGCAAGACAGTGGTAGTAGGCTCTCCCTGGGACTGGCAGTTTCTTATGCAGTGAACACACATCTATATATAGTACCGACAAATTAAGGAGTTTGCCCGAGAGAGATGAAATCTCATCCTACAGTCTAGAAGATGATGTTGGTTCCTTTGAAATCAGAGTTACATGGAGACCGTCACTCAGATCCTCTGGAAGAATAGAAGGTGCTCATGACCACTGATCCATCTGCCCGGTCCCCTGTCACTTAACTGGGTGCGTTTTATTGAAATTATGTTATATGTCAGCCAAGTTGGTTTTTTAATTTTTTAAAAGGTTTTCCCACATAGGGCCAACTACATAATTAAGATGGCTATAGAGCATGAAATGCAGCCAGAGAGCAGAGCGTGGAGTGAAGCAATCTATACAGGTTCTGTGCCCATGTTCGCCCTGGGGTGACTGTGTGTGTGTGTGTGTGTGTGTGTGTGTGTGTGTGTGTGAGAGAGAGAGAGAGAGAGAGAGAGAGAGAGAGAGAATGCGCAACTACCCTGTTCATGCTTCACTTACCTCATTGTTTAGCTTGATAGTGTGCTGGGCCCTCCCCGAGACATCGAGCCTGGCCCCCCTGTCTTTCACTCCCCACAGAGCATTTCATGGAGGCTGTATCACCCCAGTCAGCCCATCTCCCCACGGAACTTTAGGATGTTTTCTGTTTTGCACCATTATCAAGACCTCCCTTCCCCCACCACCTGCCTCTCACAAACCTAAAAAGAAAGAAAGAGAAAAAGGCTCTGTGATGAGTGGATTAAGAGTTTAAAGAGGCAGGGGCTGATGGGCAGGGGCCAGTATCGGAGTTCTGTCCCACTACGGTTATTTTAAAAGAGTGACGTAAGTTTTCTAGGTATCAGAATTCTATCCCACTGAGTTTATTTTGAGAGAATGATGTAAGTTTTATTTTAAAATTTCAGTCTTGAAAATATGACATTGGACACGAGGTATGAATCACATCCTGCTTCAGTGAGCCTTTGACAAGATGTTGCAGAAAACAGCTTTACAATGTGGGGGCCTGTGTGCAACTTACTGTCAGTCAGTGCTGGAGACCTCCAGAAGCACCTTCCACCTTCCACACAGCACGAAAAGAAGAAACACTGATGGTGGTCAGGTCCCCGTGACTCAAAATTCATTTTTTTAGATAAATTGGGGAGCTCGGACATGGCTTTTTATGGTAGAGCTGCAGAGTTGATTTCCACCAGTGACTGTAGCCATCAAATCCTAAGGTATTTACTAGTCCTCTTGCCTGGCTCCTGACTGATAGCCAAACCTGCAAAAGTGCATTGTTTTGATGACATAGTCTCTGGGCTGTGTTTCGATTCTAAGAGTTTAAGAAGTCTAAGAAAGCAGTTTGTGTTCAGGTATGCATGACCAGCATCTCCCAGGAGAAGCAATCTTTTAAACCGACTCTAGAGAAAGTAGGCCTCTTACTGAAGACGTACCAGGGACTAATGACCCCTCAGTGGGCGTTGGAGTAGGCTGTGGACATTTTGGGAAGGAGCTCTTCCCAGAGCCTTCAGTTTCAGTGTTTGTAGCCGACAGATGAAAGTATGTATGAGTCCATGTGTTCACTTACAAACACCCCACAGAGTCCCTGGATGCCTTCCGTGGCCCCTTCCCAGCTTACAAACTTCCTGGACCTGTAGCAGCCTCAGGGAAGCCAGGCACAGCAAACTGGAAGGGTGCTATACCCTGCCAGCCCCACCCTGGTACAAGAGTTGAGGACTGGCACGTATGTCTGTCACCCACTCCGTGGCAACTGGGGCAACTTAGTGAGAATCTGACTCCAAAAACATAAAATTTTTTAAATGAAGGAAAGGCTGAGCTTACAGCTCAGTGGCAGGGCATCCCTGGCATGTGTGGGCATGGGTTCACCAGGAAAGGCTGAGCTTACAGCTCAGTGGCAGGGCATCCCTGGCATGTGTGGGCATGGGTTCACCCTCAGCATTGTAAGACAAATGCTCATCTAGAGATTGATTGACCTCTGGATTGCCAGTTGGAGGCCTTAGAGAGGGAAAAAGTCTATACCATGGACTCATGTCTCAGCTATGGCCTGCGAGAGCCTCTCAGCAGTAGTGACTTCATCTCCAAAGCTGGGCAAAGCCCTGGAATTTGCCAGCAATCCTTGGGCCTCAGCCGCTCCTCTAGAGAGAGGAGAGAGTTATGTGTTGGAAGGCCTCTCCTTAGGACACCGCATCTCCGCTGGCTGGGCCTCTTGGTAATGGTTTCTGTTGATGCTGAGTTGCGGTTGGGTCTGGGAGATCTGAAGCCCCTGTGGTAGCTCTGTCCCTCAGTCACTCCTGGAAGTGAGGGCTGGGCCACTAGGATTATGGGCCAATGAGCACTCTCCCCTTGAGTGCTTAAGATGTTGCCAAAGGTCCCTTTGCCACTCCCCTCCCCCAAGGAAGCCTCTCAGACCAGAGGTGCACTGCACTGCATCTATAGATCCAGATCCTGGGGAGGGGGTGGCTGCTAAGATGGTGACGATAAAAACTGTTGCAGACACATAAAGCTTGGCTTTCTGGTTTTTGTGTGGGCACTGTCCCGGTGGAGGGAAATCAGATGTCCTTGAATGGGTGTATTAGAGGGGTTCATTGTCTTGCCACACCCTTGGCGCCTGAGCGGGAAGAGAGGCTAACAGTGGTAAGAGAGGAAGTCTCAGACTCAGTCTGAGCTGGGTTTGAATCTTCCTGGGGCTAATAACTACGACTGCCACTGAGAGTTGTTACACGAGCAAGTGAGAGAACGGAAGAACCAGGAGCCCTTGAACATGGACAGGTGACATATTTGCAAACTCAATGAAGACTGTGAAGAATGTGGGAGCAGAGGGGTGGCTTTGACTTCTGTTCTGTATAAGTTTGGTACAAACACCGTTTCTCAGCTGGCCATGGTAGTGCAGGCTTGCCACCCCAGCACTTTGTAGGCTGAGACGGGAAGGTCATGAGTTAGAGTTAGCCCGGGCAGCATAGTGAGAGCCTGTTCTCCTTCCCCGTTCCTCTCTGCTTTGGGGACAGTAGCTTATGTGTCTCACTCTGCTCCTTTGAAGCCTCACTTCTAATTACTTTTAATTAGTTCATCTTGCTTAATTAAGAAGTGATGAACTTGGAGACCTTCCTGTTCAGATGCTTTACTCAGAGCTCTGGCGGGGCCCGAGTGCCTACAGCCTGGAAAAGGACACCCAAGGGTGATGTCAGGGAGCTTCAAATTAAGAAGGGGGCAGGGAGGCGACGGGGCAGAGAGATGGTGACACAGGGCTCATATGTTTTAATTTGGGGCAGGAATGAAGGAAGGCAGTGACACTCATCTGTTACGTTTGAAAAACCTTTGTGGGACACAGATGTTCAGGTAGAAGGAGGGTAGCCTATTTATAGAAAGACATGTCAAAGGAAGAAACAAGCCTGCTTCTTAAACAAAGAGAGACAATTAACCTGAGACCTTCCCTGGCTGCACATACAGTGGGGTGCCTTGGAGGTCACACGTGGCTCAGATGCTCCCACATGGAGGCTAGTCTAGTTCTCTATCCCAGCCCTTTCTTGTGGCTGATGAGGGAGTCTCAGGGCTGTGTGAGGGCATTTTTCTGAGCTGGCTACTGGCTCATGCTCAACTTTCACTGAGTTTGGTCATCAGCGGGGTTTCTCTGCTCTGACTACCAGAATTAGCACCTTTATCTCTCCATTTGGTGTCTCCTTGTAGAGCAGTGTTCTAGAGTGCAGTTAGGAAGGTGGTGGGTGGCAGGCCGAAGGCCTTTCACCTGCAGATGTGGGTAATTCAGGTGCAGCCACTGTGGCGCAGGGCGTCAGCCTGCCTCGAATTCACAGGGGACTCTGCTGTAATGGGGCAATCTCCTAAGTCCAGACTGTAACACTTAGTGTCTCTTTTCCTTCATCATTTAATTCATTTATTTACTTTACCTTCTGATCCAAGCTTCCCTTCCCTCCTCTCACTCCCCCCACCCCCAAAAAAGCAAACAGGGGAAGACCAGCGCGTGGATACTTCATTTCTCCTTTGAATAGGAAACAAAATACCCATGAAAGGAGTTACAGAGACAAAGTTTAGAGCTAAGATGAAAGGATGGACCATACAGAGACTACCCCACCACGGGGGATCCATCCCATAATCAGTCATTAAACTCAGACACTATGGCATAGGACAGCTAGTGCCTACTTAAGGGACCCTGATATAGCTGTTTCATACAGAAGTGGATGCTCATAATCATCTATAAGAGGGAACACAGGGCCCACAATGGAGAAACTAGAGATAGAACCCCAGGAGCTGAAGGGGTCTGCAACCCTAGAAGAAGATCAACAATATGAACTAACCAGAACCCTCAGAACTCGTGTCTCTAGCTCCATATGTAGCAGAAGATGGCCTAGTCGGTCATCAGTGGGAAGAGAGGCCCCTTGGTACTGCAATCTTTATATGCCCCAATACAGGGGAACGCCAGGGCCAAGAAGTGGGAGTGGTTGGGCAGGGGAGCAGGGAGGGGGCAGGGGGAGGGTACTTTCGGGATAGCATTTGAAATGTAAATTAAGAAAATATCTAATAAAAAATATTGAAAAAAAAAAAAAAGCAAACAGGACTGGTAAACTGTAGCTTGACAGTGGAGAAAGCTGACAGAAGCAGCTTCAGGCAGACACACAAGGTCAACATCGGTCCTGGTGATTGACTGTGCGTGCCATTGGCACAGGTTGGAGATGCCAGTCATCCCTAGGTTTTGGACGCAGACTCTTGGTAAAGGGATTGGAAAAACAGATCAGGCTGATTGCTATTGGCCTTGAAGTCTCCACCCCCCTCCTCCGCTCTCTAGTGCTGGGATTACAGGCTTGTTCTGCCATGCCTGGCTGCTATTCTCTTAATTGTGATAAATTCGTGTTGCTTGCGCAAGTGGGTCATAACAGGAAAGTGAGCCCAGGGTGTAGGGAAATTTTCTGTGCCATCTATGAAAGTCTTAAAATAATTTGAAATAAAAGTTGTTTTAAAGGGAAATATGGCCCGAGGCAGATGGCGAGAAAGCTGCGCTGGCGACCAGAAGGGAGTAGAGCCAGCTGGAGCCACGAGTCAGGGCAGACTTTCGAAGCTCTGTTTCCTTGGGTGGTATGTGTGTGAGAGGAGGTTGGGGCTGCCCCCTCTTGCTCAAGCTGATGGTTTTCTTGCTTTCTCCTCAGCTCTGCATCTAGCCCTGAGGTCAACACCCTGAACTTCCGAGACCCCAGGAATGTGGGATTCAGAGAAGCCAGTTTTGCTGGAGACAGTTCCACACCAAGGATGCCTAGAGGGTGACTTTCTCAAGGACACAGTCCCTATCTTCTAGGTGCCTGGACTCCACACATGTTGAGTGCTCCTGAAATGAAGATCTAGAACCCACAGCCACCGGGCCGGACTCTAGTGGAAAAGCAATCCCTGCGAGTTTGCTTGTCTATTTTTTGGAGGCAAGTCTCCTGCCACCCAGACTGGCCTTGAACTCACTATATAGTTAAGTATGATCTTGAACCTCTCATCCTCCTGCCTCAGCCTCCTGAGTGTTGGGATAACTGGTGTGTTTCCTAAAAGCAAGACTATTTCTTTACAGACTCCAGCATACGTTCAAAGCGTGAAACTTGACCCTGATTACATCCTGTTTCTTGACCCGTAGACCTCACTCTGTGCCTGCCCATCAATGCCTTCTTAGTAAAGAAAAACCCTAGTTTCCTGGCTGCCTCTCTCAGGCCCCTCTGAGAGGAAGCTGCCCCTGAGTCTTTGTATTTTGTCTTTCAAGAAACACATGTCGTATGCTTCATAAAATGTCAAAGATCTCATTGAAAATAAATTCATTTTTATTTTATTTTCTACAAAATGAGTTTAAGGAAAATCTACTAAGGGGGCCAGAGGAACAAGCAGTTCACAGATAAAATCTTGGGGAAAATGGGGGACACACGGGGAAAATGGGAGACACACGGGGAAAATGGGAGACACATGGGGAAAATGGACCAAGGAAGTGCTTTGAATCAATGGCAAAGTCATTCAGGGTCTTCACAGGGCAGGGCCCAGGGCAAGTGTCACTGCTGTCATCCTCCCTAGGGAGCTCCTTACTGCCAGAGCCTTTGCAGCTCCCATTAACAGGGCAACCTGGCGGTGGTGATTCTGCACTGGCTGTCCCCATCGTGTGTGTGTGTGGGGGGGGGGATGCACATGTGTGTACAAGGCTGGCCCTAGGCCCCAAGAGAGTTGGCTTGCTCTTGGTGAAGAGTCAATAGTCTTGATGGGTACAGGCCTCCCTGTTGAATGTCTGTGTGTCTATAACTGGTCCCTCATGCCACTTCAAGCTACAGAGAGGTGAAAGGAATGAGGGCCAAGGCAGGAGGCATAGAGCCAAGTTTAGGGGTCAGGATTCTAGCCAGAGGTGGGGCCACAGGTTTGGGAGAGTAAAGGGTGACCATTGAGGTCATGTCACAAAGGGGGCCACCGTGTTGTGACCAAGGATTAAGGATTAAGGGATACTATAGTATGGGTATCTTAGAGTGTTGTTCTCAGAGGCACACTTGGAGGGCAGAGGAAGGTTAAGGGGATGGAAACCAGGTGAGGGAGTGGAGGTCAGGGAGGAAGGGATGGAGGTCAGGAGAGGGATAGAGGCTAGGGGAGAGATGAAGGTCAGAAGAAGGATGGAGGTTGGGGAGAGATGGAATCCAGGGGAATTCTTGTTGCACCAAGTCAGGGAGACTACAGGGCTGTGTTGGAGCTTAGCCGCAGCTCCTTGACCTGAAGCCCAGCTGTCTGGAGGATGTTTTTATGTCAGTGAAGGAATACGGTGTGCTTGGCTTACTTTTCTCACTTGTACTGTATGATACAGCGTGTGAAAAGCTGAGGCTGTGGAGAGCACTGCCAGAGACACAGGAGGTGTGCTTGGAAACCGGTGACTTCTAGGAGGCAGAGCCCTCTCCATCCTTGGACTTGGGGGTGACTGGGGTCAAGTGAGCCTAGGTTGGGTGGGGGGACATCCACCTGTATCCAGGATGACTTGGCTGGGTCATCCATAATCCTTACCCAGGAAGACCTACCTCCTGACGGTCCCTGGGACTCCAACTCACTTAGCCCCCCCTCCCAGCCAGTCTTCCCACGCATCTTTTGTGCCCTGGGTAATAGCACTAGCTAAGGGGCTGAATCAGGCCCCACAGTCTCACCTAGGTGACCTTGAACTACTTGGAAGACTTTCTTGGGCTTCATAGTTCTCACGGAGGAAGTGAAGACCCTGCAGGCCAGAGCCAGGACTCACCAAGGCTGCGGGATACACCTTGCCCCTGATTGTCATTCTTTTACCCTGTTCCCCCCTCCCCTAGCTGCTATTTTGGTCCTTCCTCCACGATGGTGTGGGGTGAGCCTCTTTTCATGTCAGGATGCCAGGCCCCTACCACCCCGTAAACAGCTGAAGGATGTGGTAGGAGACAAACTTTCCACTGAGATGACTTTGAACTGGTCCCTTCACCCCGGGGGCTCCCCTGCTCCTCCCAGTCAAAAAGACCCCATCCCATTTTGCCAGCCCAGAGGCTCATGGTCAATTCTAGAGGGGTCCTCTGAGGATTAGCCACATCCCAGTGTCCCTGCCCACCTTGAGGACCCTCCTGGGGGTCTTCATGAATCTTCAGAAGTGGTAACATCATGGATGGAGAGTGGGTTTTGTCAGGTGTACCCCTGTAGGTTAGCTTTCTGGCTTCAGAGCCTGGCAACCAGCCTGCTAGAGAAGGAGCCTCCTGGTTATATCTATGTCAGTTCTAGCTAGATAATTTTTCAAATTCCTCTTGGCCTGTCCCCTCATCTCCACTCACCCCCATTCTGTCTCCCCTGCCTCGTCCACTGGGACTCTTTCATATATCTCAAGGATGTAAAGGAACTGTAAGGTTTGCATAAAGGCACATGATTCTGGCCTGGCACACACAGACGTCTTTTAACATAGACTTCACCACCCTCAGGATGCCACTCCGAGTGTCAGCCAGGGCCTAGCCACACTGTGCCAAGCAAATAGGACTGAGAGAAAGACCAGTTCCCACCCTCAGTTTTTTTCTATTCAACAGTAGGGCTGGTGCCTAGCAGTCAAGCTTCTGTTAGCAAAGGACCAAAGAGGGTGAGTGCTGGCCTGAGGCTGCACAGGGATTTACAGAACAGCACAGGGAGTAAAATCCAGGCTGTGGAGCAAAATGCTTTCCCAGTGGTTCAGGACGGGAGGATGCCCTGCCGGCAGCAGCTGCGGCTCCTCCCCTAGGAATCCCCCCAGCAGTTGTGGGGAGTCTTGACTGGGAGGTACCGCATCACAGGCAACCACATCCTGGGACGGTTGCCTCAGGAAAGACTGTGGCTGATACAGCAGGGACAGAGGGGAGAGCAGGTCCAGCTCCCGGCTGCCAGCTCCTGGGGGAAGGCTGGACTCTGCTGGCGGGGTCATGCAATGGCTGGAGTCAGGCTTGAAGTTGGCCAGTACAGACAGAATCACGGCCAGGCAGCATGGCAGGAAGACCCTTGGGCAGCCAAGGGATGCAAGCAGCCAGCTCCTGTGGGAGAGCCAGTCTGGCCCACTGGCCTGGGAACATCTGGCAGCTCCCATCTGCAGCCCAGCCCTTGGGAGAGCCTGGGTCTCCTTTCCCTGCATTGGCCTGAGTGCTGGACCACAGTGGATGGCAGCTCTGACAGTTTGGCCCAAATGGATCAGAGCTGTTTCCACTTTGCCCACTGCTAGCCTGGATCCCTGGCACAGTGCATGTAACTGGGCTCCTATCAACAGTGTCAAGGGAAGGTGGTTGCTCTCAAGCCACTTCCTCCTTGAGAGTATTTTATGGGGGCACTGGAGCACTGGGGTCATCTCCTAAGGTGGTGGGGTTGGGGAGATGAAGCACACCCAGGTCCCCAGTCAACCTCAGGATGCCATCTCTTATTCATTGAGGAACAACTTTAAGGTGTGTGTGTGTGTGT
>CACVCL010022177.1:0-46863 GCA_902729485.2 Mus minutoides | reverse complement strand
GCTCTTACCTGCTGAGCCATTTCTCCAGCCTCCAGCTTATTTCTCTTATCTAACCATATTAGGACACCTTAAATTTTATCCACACACCCTTTACACATCCGAATGCCCACCATGTGAAATCTATGGAGCAAAATAGGTGTTTAAGATGAACTGGATCACGAGTGCCTATCGTGTAAGAACAGTGGCCATGCTGTGAGTCGGAGATTAAAAAGAGAAAAAAGTTGAGGGTTGTACTGAGGGCCAGGCATGCCCTTCACAGCAGGCAGATTTAATTCATGCTGGGTGATGCCTGCTTCCTGGCATCCTTCCATATACACAAGGGTAGAGAATTGCTTTTATCCTGCTTGGAATCCCTTATGTCAATATAAGAGTCTGTCTTCTGCCTCAGGATACAATAAATGTCAACAGTCTTCGTGCTCTAGGGATAAGCAACAAGTAAACATTCGGGGCATATGCCTTAGCAAATTAAGATGGAACATCATTACAGAATATGACCAATGTGTCTGGGGCTCAGGATACAGAAGTGGAGAAGATAATGTATTCACTACCCTGGTGAACTTCTGCATGATGACTGTGAATAAAATTAATGTGTTTCAGAACAAACCTATTTGGAGTATTGGACTAACAGTAGACAACATCTTTTGGAATCAATCACATAAAAGGTGGCCTGGCGTTATATTTAAAGGCGCGCAGGATTCCAGGTAACTGTGTGGAGAGCAGCTGAAGTTCTTTCAAACAACAACCTGCAGTGGCCTTGGCAAGGTAGGGGAGCTGGGGGTTCAGGACTCAGTGGTTTTCCCCTAGAACTCAAGGAGGAAGGAAGGAGAAGGAGGAGAAGGAGGAGAAGGAGGAGAAGGAGAGAAGGAGAGAAAGGAGAGAAAGGAGAGAAAGGAGAGAAAGGAGAGAAAGGAGAGAAAGGAGAGAAAGGAGAGAAAGGAGAGAAAGGAGAGAAAGGAGAAGGAGAAGGAGAAGGAGAAGGAGAAGGAGAAGGAGAAGGAGAAGGAGAAGGAGAAGGAGAAGGAGAAGGAGAAGGAGAAGGGAGCTTCTTTGATCAGCTTCTTCGAAAATGCATTCCCTCTTGGATCCCTTTTCATTTAAGCAGAGCAGCCTCTGGCAGCCGTCACCTCTGTCAGGCCTCCCCTGTGGCCAAGCACACACTCAGAATGCAGCTCAAACACTTACCTACCATCCCCCAAAGAATCATTTAAAAATATACTTATTTATGATTTATATGGTGGTTGAATAAAAACCACCCCCATAGGCTCATAGGGAGTAGCACATTAGGAGGTGTGGCCTTGTTGGAGAAAGTGTGTCACGGAGGGATGAGGATGTGGGGGGCGAGCTTTGAGGTGTCAGGAGCTCAGGCCAGGTCCAGTGTCATTCACTCTTCTTGCTGCCTGTGGAGATAGATGTACAACTCTTAGCTACCTTTCCAGCATCATGTCTGCCCTGCATGCTACCAAGCTCCCACCGTGATGCTATGGACCAAACCTCTGAACTGTAAGCCAGTTCTAGCTAAATGTTATCCTTTAAGAGTTGCTGTGGTCATGGTATCTCTTCACAGCAATAAAACCATAACTAAGACTTGTTATCAGTAAACTATTACCTATATATGCTTATTTTACACAACTATATGTAAATGAGGGCCCAGTAAAACACAGACACACACACACAGACACACACACACACACACACAGACAGACAGACAGACAGACAGACAGACACACAGACAGACAGACAGACACAGACAGACACACACAAAGACATACACACACAGACACACAGACACATAGACACAGACACACACAGACACACATAGACACACAGACACTCACAGACACACATAGACACACACAGACACATACACACAGACACACAGACACACACAGGCACAGACACACACACAGACACACAGACACACACACAGACACACACACACAGACACACACAGACACAGACACACACACACACACACACACACACACACACGCCAAAATGGCCACTCCATGAATAAGGAGAAGAATTTATTATAGATACGAGAGAGATAGAACACCCAAAGGCATCTGGAAGAGTCCAAATCAAAGAGAAAAAGAAGCAGACTGAATGTGAGAGAGTATTGAGAACAGTGGGGGCAGAGAAAAAACCCTGAGAGAGAAAAGTCTAAGTCAGTTCTGCTTTGTTATGGTGTCCCCAGCTAGTGCATATTCAATATGGTGGTCTAAGCCACTTGGTTGGTACTCTTTTGTTATGGCAGCCCTAGCTAACTCATACTTCATATAGGTACTGTAGGATATAGTTTGGAATCACTGTTTCTTGCAGAGCATTAACTGAATTATATACAAATAGATGGAGCCTCTACTGAATTGTTAGAGAATGTCAGCCTTTCTCTTTAGAACAAAATCTCAGAAGAGTAAATACGATGACCATAGATTCTTGCCAAGAAAGGGGAACCCACAACCAAAGGGAGTCTGGGCTGCTAAAATGTGTAAGAACAAGCCAAGATGTGCCTGCAGAACTGTTCACTGTTTGGGAGGAACCTCCACTGTTGGGGGTCACTGCCAAGACAGAAATAGCAGTCCTTAGGGTACGTTAGGGACACGGGCAAACCTTCCCTGGGCAGCTCTACCCATAGCAGACCCCAGTGGCTGCCAAGAACAGTGCAAAACACCACCCAAGAGGAACACTGAAGTGGGTCGTTGGGGACAGGCTTGGGGACACAAGTGGGTGTCCCTGTTAATCTGCTTCTTGAGGGCATCCTGCTTGACCCTGGTTTTGAGCTGGACGCTGCTATGAGGTTTTGTTTGTTTATTTGTTTTCTGGAACATCTACAAGCTACTTGGAATCTCAAAGCTGCGTTTGGGTTTTATCCAAAATTGTTGTCAAGAAAGACAACAATGTCTGCCTGGTGTACTCTACGTTGTTCTCAGTTAACACTCTGTGATTACAACCTGCCTCTCCCATCAAGCCCTACTTTTAATCCTGGTGCAAAAAGCACTTATTTGCTCCCAGCAAGCCTGCTGACTATACATAGCACTCGTGGCTCAATAAGTCTCAGGTCCCACTCAGGACAGAGAAGCCTCCACACTCCAGACATGGCTTTTTGCCTGTGTCCCTGTAGGCCAGTGGTTCTCCAACCTTCCTAATGATGTGACCCTTTAATACATACAGTTCCTCATGCTGTGGTGACCCCAAACCATAAAATTATTTTCGTTGCTACTTCACAACTGTAATTTTGCTACAGTTATGAATCGTAATGTAAATATCTGTGTTTTCCAATTGTCTTAGGTGGTCCCTATGAAAAGGTCATTTGACCCCCAAAGGGGTTGTGACTCACAGGTTGAGAACTACTGCTGTTGGTCATTGTTTAAGAAATATGATGGTGCGCCATTATCATTCTCAGGAGTTGATCTGAGAAGGGGTATGGAGTTAAAAGGTTGTGGTTTTGAAATAGCAACCTTTGAAGTAAAAACATACCAGCTAATCGTGTCCTATTTGTGTAAAACGCTTCTCCAGAGAGCCCTCTGGAGCTGAGATGTCTGTTGTAGTAGGTTCTGAAGATTCTGCAAGGTTCGTTCTGCACAGACCCATAGCTTGATAATGCAATGTTTTATTTTGTAGCTCCAGTGGCATGTAGCCCCAGAGCACACAAAATGCGGCCAGTCTAAGTTCAAATGTGCAGAAAATGCAAAGAACACACCGGTTGCCAAATGCCTAAAACAGAAAAAAAAATGTTGCTTGGTGAAATAATATATATTTGGTCTATGGGTTAAATAAGAAAGCACTATGTAATATGTTCTCCCCTTGCCTCTCCCGCTTCTTTTCTTCTGTTCCTTCTTTCTATTTTATTTATTGTATGTGTGTGGGAACACTTATGTACCACCAATGTGTGCTTGTGGAGGTCAGAGGACAACATTCACGTGTTAGTTCTCTCTTTCCATCACACGGGCGGGACCCAGAGAGCCATCTCAGGTCATCAATCTCGGTGGTAGTAAGCACCTTTACCCACTGAACCATCTTTGATGGCCCTACTTCTCCTGATTCTTTCTTATATAAAGCATTTCTTTTTTGTTAGCCACTTTAAAATTACATCTCCGACCTACAGCTGTGACTTCTGTTCTGCTTCTATTGTACAGAGCTGGTCCAGCTATGTTTTTACAAATGTGTCTTCTTAAAGAGTTTCTTTTCTGAGAGTAGAGAAAGATTTATTACATGCAGCAAGTAATGTGGTATCTTAGGGTTTCCATTGCTGTGAAGAGACACCGTGACCAAGGCAACTCTTATGAAAGACAACATTTAATTGGGGCTGGCTTACACTTTCAGAGGTTCAGTTCATTATCATCATGGCAGGAAGCATGGCAGTGTCCAGGCAGACATGGTGCTGGAGGAGGATCTGAGAGTTCTACATCTTGATCCAAAGACAGCCAGAAGGAGACTCTGTCCTCTGTAAGCAGCCAGGAGAGAATGTATCCTGCAGGGGCCAGAGCTGGAGCACTAGGAGCTGGAAAAGCCCAACCCCACAGTAACACACTTTCTCCAACAAGGCCACGTGTATCCCAACAAGGCCAGACCCATTCCTACAAGGCCACACCTCCTAATAGGAGCACGTCCCGTGAACCAATCATATCCAAACCACCACAGGAAAGCTCAGGAAATATTTAAAAGCAATGCACCCACACTCTTTGAACAAAGGATGTGTGAGGATTTTGTTCAGAAGGCTTATACAAGATCATATTTGAAAGCGGTGTAGGGGCAGGTATGTTCCTGAACACGCTCAGTTAGTTAAGAAGTAAGTTCCTGAGCATGCTTAGTTCAAGCTCATACTTCAAGAAGGAAGAATGACTGACATGACCTTAGGCACACTTAGCTCAAGATTCTACAACTTGTGTTCAAAGGTTAAAATGTTAGGAAGGTGTTTGGGTGTATTCAGTTTACATCACCAGCTAGGACTGAACTGAAACCTTCTGGTACCCTTAACTGTCTTGTAAAGGTGACAGACAGTAACACTTCTTGGACATGCTCAGCTTTCTCAAAAAAAAAAAATTTTTTTTTTGTACCATGCAACATGCAGGAACGTTGTGAGTAAGCCTTTTGTTCTCTGCTTCTGCCTCCAAGTTCTTTGACTCCATCTAGGGGCAGCCAACAGAACCTCTTGTGGTTCTAGCAATAAAGCCTGTAATATAGATTCCTTCCATCAATAGATGGGCTGATTAGGATAGGGTCTCATTGGCTGTAATTCGATATGTAGAGCAAGACTAGCCTCAAACTCACGGATATCTATGTCTTCCTCTGTCTCCTGGGTACTGGAATGAAAACTCGTGCCACTATGCCCCTTTAAAATAAATTGTTTTCCAATTAAACGTTTAAACTTCCAAGTTGACAACCGATATCTCATTCAGACATCTTATCTCTCCTCGATTGTGTTTAGTGCTTAAATCAGATAACTTTACAAAAGCCTACCGAATATTAAACTTGAATAATTGGGACTCTGCTTTGGTGAGTTCATTCATCTTCAAACCAGGGCTGGCTCTGGTAAGTGTTCCGAAGTTCCTTCTGGCTTCAGGATTTTATGATTCTTTCTTAAAATTTGAGGCCTGAAAGAGAAGGAAGATCTAGTATAACCTGGGGGACTTGAGGCAGTTGAGAAATGACAGAATAAAAAAAAATTCTTTTTTTTTTTTTTTTTTTTTTTTTTTTTTTACCAATCCTCCTAGAAGCGGGGAGTCAAGATACCTCACTGAGCAGGCAAGGAGGGTCAATGCTGCCTCCCACTGGTCAAACGGGGGAGCATCAGGGTATGGAGAAGATGGCCCATGTGGCCCTTTTGTTCTGGTCAGAGCCAGGACACTGAGGGTGATAGCAGTTTGGACAGTAGTCACAAAGTGTGGCTTTGTGAGGACCACAACAGTTACTTAAGAGGCTTTTCTCCACAGGGAGCTACCCCCAGGACCCTGGCAGAGCAGCAGCTCTCAGGATGTTGGTGGACCAGGCTGGGAAGTCATGTGGGTCCTCAGTAAGAGCAGCTGGTGCTCTTAACCACTGACGCATTTCTCCAGCCTATTCATTCTTTACAGAAGATGAACCGAGTTTCTGCATAAAACCAAAATGGTCCATGGTAGAGACAGAAGGGGCATACACATACCTTTTACTGTCCACTTAACACTCAGTGTATTTATGAGAAGGTAATCTGAGGGAAGCCGCAGACCTGACTCAAGGCAAACGTGAAGAAGCCCCAAACATGAAGTACACACCCAGGCTCATGCACTCCGGTGCTTACCCGTCCTCCCAAGTGCATCACTGACTTTTTGACCTCTGCATTGTTTGAACTCTTTATTCCACCTTCTATAAGACGCATGTAATCTACATTATGAGAATGTATACATGTACACACAAACACACACACACACCACCACCACCACCACCACCACCACATACACATATACACACTTGCACCTTTTCTTGTAAGCAAGGGACTCACTTGTGTTACTTCCAGTAAAGGAGGACCGCTAGATATATTTGGAAATGATGAAAACAGGGCTCTCAGAGCTGCTCCCTGAACTTTCAGGAATGGAAAGAAAACCATCTGATATCTATAGAAGAGAAAGATCCCAGATACAACTAACGTCAGAGTCCAGAATAAATGTTGGGCCCTGGAGAACCACGGAGTAGTCTCACTGTCTTGGAACACAGGAACACAAGTCATCTTGCTTCCCTGGGTCTCCTCTAGTCTTTGCTTCATTCCTGAAGCTTCAGGGTGTTGACCTTCTCATGGTCAACTATTATGGCTGCCTCTATGTTTACTTTGAGCCTGCTCTAAGCCTGCTATTCCCAGCACATTTCATGTATTTTGCCATTTACCTTCTTGTGTCTAATGTTGACTGTAGCTTCATAGTGTCTGTCTTCCTTGATCGATTATAATCTTCTCACATGCCTGTTTTTTTTTCCCATGACTCTTTCTCTTGCTACCAGACATAGTCTCTTTCCCTACATGCTTCTCATTCTTGAGACTGTCACGCCATCTTCCTGAGGAGTAGATTCGGAGGGCTCAACCCCTACTATTACCACAGGGCAGAGCCTTCTCACCAGGTCACCTGATGGCTCCCTCTAAGTTGAATAGCCCAAGGTTGTGTGTCTGTATCTGTCCAATCACCAGCATAGGGCCACAAGACACAGAATGTAGGGTCATGGGACAGAAGTATAGAGAAACACTGTGAGTACATCCCTTTATGTGGGGCCCGTGGGTGCGCCAGATTCCAAGCTGCTTCCTAGACCACAAACATCTTCATGCTAGCTTCAGTCCTCACCTCCAGTGCCATTCTTCAGCTGATGATCTTCTTGGTCCAAGAACACATTTTGAGGCTGCCACTTGCCTTGCTTAGACTGCTTTTCTCTTTAGTGGAGAATCACCTATGAGATGGGAGACTTGTTAACTCGCTTCATTGGTTACAAAAGATAGTGGGAAATGCACAGGTGTTTATAGTGATCTGCAACTTCATATGCCCTTGGCGGCAAATGCAACTTGGTGTGAAGAACTTTTGAGGGGAAACAAAGGTACTTGGAGGAGCTGGAGAGGGAGCTCACTCAGTATCTTAGGGCTTCTATTACTGTGTTAAGACACCATGGGCAAAAGCAACTTGAGAAGGAAAAGGTTTATTTCATCTTATACCTCGGAGTCCATCACTCAGAACAGTCAGGGCCAATGCGGAGACAGGAGCTGATGCAGGTGTCCTGGAAGAACGTTGCTTACTATCTTGCTCCTCGTGGCTTGCTCACCCTGACTTCTTACAGTACTCATGACCACTAGCCCAAGGTGAGATGGGCCCTCCCACATCAATCATCAGTTAAAAAAAGCACATCACAAGGTGTGGCCACAGGTCAGGCTGGCAGGAACATTTTTCTCAGTTGAGGCTCCCTCCTTTCAAACGAGCTTGAGGTTCAGGGAGAGACTTTGTCAGTAGAAAGTAAGGTGGAAAGTGACTGAGAAAGACACCAGATGTCAATCTCTGGCCCCCACATGCACACAGATGGACATGTCTACCATGGGCATATACCCAAAGGATGCTCCATCCTACCACAAAAGACACTCACTTGTTTTTTTGGTTAGTACTGTTGGTTCTCTTACTGTGCACTCTCTTGTCTCAGGACAAGACTATCTCTGGGGCCACTCCACTCCTCCAGTTCATCATTTAGTCCATGTGTGCAAACCTAATATCCTCTGCAGTCCCCATGGCCCATTCTCTTTAACTAGCTGCCTCTGGTTGTGTTATTCAGGATCTTCTCACAGTGTAATTGCTTCCTGCACACTCCAGGGCTCTGTTTTCCACGGTCTCTGAATGGAAGAGCATCAGGTAATTCTGGATCTGGTTGGTCTGACTGATGAAATCTGAGAGCAATGAACTTGGGACAACGTGGTTTACATTTCTCCCTAGCTCCGTATTCTGATTTCACAAATGTAAATGGCTGAACTCTTTTTGTAAAGTTCTGGGTCTGCCTCCTGCAAGGAGGTGGTGACCCTTGCTTTGTTTCAATCACAGATTCTGTTTCCTAATAAAATACTGGATTTCTGTTAAGTCCTATTTGTGTTAAGGAATATTATGTTCTAGGAATATTAAGGAATATTATACTCTGGGAAGGTCAAGTTTATGATGATTGGAGCAGATGTGGCTGTTAAGGTGAGTCTAGAGCTTGTAAGAAATTTATGGATACATAATGGATCAGAAGTATAGAAGCTGCAATAGGCAATACTGCTGAGGTGGAGCGTGTGATCATGAGCTTTTCATCACATGACATCTTGTGATAGGCAAGATACATTATTGCTCATAAATTTGGAGGTTTCTGCCTATCACAGATAGAAGAAAGGCAAGATAGAGAAGCTCATATCGAAGTGGCCATGAAGAGAGAGGGGACCATGCCAAGATGGAGACTCCAAGAACATGTTTCCCAAGACTCATTTCCTTCAGCTAGGGCCAACCTCCTAATGTTTTTAGAACCTCCCAAAACAGTATCACCATTTGAGGATCTAAGTTGTAGCAAATGAGCCCATGGAAGGCATTTTATATCCAGACAATAACAGCATGTCTTACAAACAGACGTCCGAAGAGCTGTGTCTCTAAGACCTTCACATGGCTTCGGGACTCTTGAGGCCTGCAGAACTGGTTCTTCACAAGGCTTTTCTGTTAGCCAGGCCAGGAAGGACACACATTGCTCCTACGCAAATTGTTCTGGCTGAAGCTCAGTCATTTGATTTGTCCTGACTGCAAAGAAAGCTGGGAAATGAGGCTAGGCTTGTGCCCGGGAAGAAGAAGAGGGGCTGGAGGTGAGTCTACACATAGCTGTTTCTATCAGCAAGAACTCTGTTTTCACGAGGCATCCTAGTATGATTTCAAAGATGCTCCCTTAGGCTGAGGACTGGCTGAGCAACCAGTAAGCTCATTGTTCTAGTGTTGATTCTGTTTCTGTGATAAAATTTCCAGGCAAAAAGAAACTCAGGGAGAAAGGCCTTATTTGGCTCAGAATTCCAGATTATAGTCCATCATTGCTGGGAAGTCAAGGCAGGAACTAGAAGCAGCTGGTCACACCCACAGTCAGGAGGAGAAGAGAGGAGAGGAGAGGAGAGGAGAGGAGAGGAGAGGAGAGGAGAGGAGAGGAGAGGAGAGAAGAGGAGAGGAGAGGAGAGAAACAGAATGCCTATTGCCAGTTTGTTTTTAATAATAGACTTTCATACAACTCAGGACCCAAACCCAGAGAATCACGTCACCTACTTTTAGGCTGGGTCTTCCCACATCGATTAACATAATTAGGACAACCATCCCCAGAGGAACTGGATCTTGGTAGTTCTTCACTGAGACTCTCTTCCTGGGTGAGTCTAGATTGGGCCAAGTTGACAGAACAGTCCCTCACAACCGCCATCTTCCCTGGCTTTGAATTCTGTTTGTTAAGCTGTTTACCAAGCAAGTAAGTGGGTCACTTGGCTGCCACAGGTTGCATTTAGAGAAAGAACTCTCTGACTCAGATCACTAGAACTCCAGTCCAGGATTTGGAAGCACATCAGGGCCAGGTGCCAGATGTCCCCAACTTTAGCTAGTCATCTGGCCCTGATGATACCCGAAGCTCTTATTTCCAGAGTGGCGCGAACCTAAGGATGCCACATATTTAAAGGGAATTTAAGATGAGAGAAAATCTTGGGCTTTTGCTAATGGACTCAATGGCAAGCCTGAGTTTTGTGGCCCTGGTGGCGTCAGTCAGTGAATGGCCTCCTCCTGGGAGTTTGGCTCCCCAGCTGCGGTTTTAGTCTTATGTTTTATTGCGCTTGCGCTTCCCGCACCAGCTGTTGTTGTGAATCTAGTTAGGCTCAAGCCTGGTTCCCAGACCTCATGGCTCTTTATGTAATAATAACTCTGCATTTTGGGATGTGCAAAGTAGAGAATCTGATTCTGCCTCAGCATGGCTAGGGTAGCAAGCCTCACCCCCCAGTGACTTGCTCCACTTCAAGCCTTTCTCTGAGGGGCAGGGCAGATAGATGGGTCATTTGCAAAGTGTCTACTGCCCAAATTTGAGGATTTGAGTTTGGCTTTTCAGCATCTCCTTATAAAACAGTTAGGTGTGTTGTGCACACCTCCAAATCTAGTACTGGGAAGGAAGAGACAGGAGTCTCCCTGGCTTTCTAGCTAGTCTTGACCGCTGAGCTCCAGTGTTAGTGAGAAACCCTGTCTCAAAGATTAAAATGGAACAGTGGTAGGAGAATGTGCTCAATACATGAACGCACACACATGAACATAAATAGACATGAGAACATACACAGGGGCACATAGGAGCACACACACATGAGCCACACACACACAAGCATGCACATGAACACATATATAGGCACATGCATGAACCACATACATAGGTGCACATAGGAACACACATACATGAACCATATACATACACAGGTGCACACATGAACACACACATGAACATATACACTGGCACACTCACGAACACATACATAGATAAAAGAAAGAAGGCTTTCTCTCTACTTCCTTAAGTGAGACGTCAACTCTGGAGTGCTAAGCCCCACGGTGCCTATTTTTTTTTTATAGGTGGAATCAAGTTCACTCCCCGAGTCTGGCTTTAACAGTAGAAGGAAACAAAGGGCGTAAAATAACAACTCTCAGTCTTGAAGAGAGGAAGATTGCTTTGCTGATTCAAAAATAAAACTTATTTTTCTATGACTTCAAGCAAAATTTCGCTTGTCTTCATTTCTAAAGGGAAATGTAGAAAGCTAACAGCTGGGTTGTTTTCCATTTGTTAGCTACCTCTGACTTGGAGTTAGAAGTGGTTTAAAGTCTTGGAATATAAAGACGCAGATGATGTTGGCTCAGCAGAGAGTGGGAGTCGAGTTCTCATCCACACTAAATGAACAGACGAATACAAAAGTGTGACTGAAATGAGGTGGATGCCCAGGGGGGGGCAGAGTCATAATTCCAGCTGGGATTGGGGTTTAACTATGCTGAAGTATAAAAGTCAGGAGGTGTTAAATATCCATTTAACATTTAATCATTAATCATTAGGCACCCTCGCTTTGTTTCTTGACCTTACTGTTTACGACCTCGATATTTCATATTAAATATTTATTGTGCGTTCAGTTAATACCTTTGCAGTCCCCGGTTCACTTTCTTTTGTGTATTGAGGCTGGAGATTGAACCCAGGGCCTCACACAAGCTGAGGGCACTCTCTATGAAGCCACGCCTCCAGCATCCTTGAGCTCACTTTGTGAAGAAGATGAACACTAGAAGGTGAGTGGTTGGGAGGGCGGGCCAGGGAGTGAGGAGAGGAGGCATCAGAAAGAGGCTGACTCCTTTATATGGTGCGCCGCGCAGAGGATGAAAGCCAAAGCAGCTGGGAGCCTGGTCAAGCAAGAACGCTCAAAGCGTGTGCGTAGGATGCTAAAGAATAATGTATAACATGTATTTATCCACAATGTAGGCCAGGAAATAATCCCTACCCAAGGCCCAGAAGTTTTCAGTGTGATCCCTGATGACAATGCCATCCCTTCACTCTGGAGTTGACCTCTATCCCAACATCTGTGCTAATGAAACCTTCGACTTTATTTATTTATTTATTTACTCTGTATACAGCATTCTGCCAGAAGAGGGCACCAGATCTCATTATAGATTGGTTCTGAGCCACCATATGGTTGCTGGGAATTGAACTCAGGACCTCTGGAAAGAGCAGCTAGCTCTCCTAACTTTTGAACCGTCTCTCCAGCCCCAAACTTTTGATTTCCCTATGCTGTTTGAAGGAATCTCTAAACAATCCATAGTACAGTTTGATGTGTTCTGTGACTAAGCTTTTCGTCCCTGTTTCTCTGACCCACCGTGACTCCTAGAGGCTCACGCATGTTCTCGAACATGCCCTCCTGGCTGCCAGTCGGATGAAGAACTGATTTTCTATGGAAGGCAGGGTTTTGCTAAGGGTCATATAGAGGTAAGGTTTGTATGCATGCATGTGTATGATGAGTGTGTGTGTGTGTGTGTGTGTGTGTGTATGTGTGTATGTGAAACAAGTTAGTGATGAGTGCTGGATATTTTAAGCATTTGTTACATATTAGGGAAGTATTATTATCATGATTCTTTTATAAGGGGTAGAACTTCCTAAATCTGAGAGGTGAGGCAGAAAGATGGACAAGAGCCAGGAGGAAGCAGGATACTGAGTGTGCAAGCGGACAATTGCACCCGGCCACCTTGCTTCTTGTTGCTTCCATGACTCCGTCTTAATGAGCTATTTTCAGAGACCAAAGCCTCCTCCACTCCCTTAAAACACACGCACACTGATGGAGAGCAGAGTTCTTAAATGTTATCTAAGCTAAGATTATTTCTGCTCCCTCCATCCTCCTTCTACTCCATCTAAGCACTCTGTAGGAGGACCACCTCGATGCCAGCCGGAGCACAGCTGCAGGCTGCTCAGGCTGAGTGAGCCGACGTGGTTTACTCTGGCATCTTCTTGCTCCTAGGCTAAGGCCCATTGGTCTTGTTTGTGGTTTGCAATTACTGCTGTTTCCAAGAGCAACAAAATGCAGAAGTGCAGGACCACACTGTCAAGAGCGGTGTTTTCATATCGGCTGCCAGTTGGTTTTGGTAAGTGGGTTCTTTCAGTGACCAGAGCCTTTCTGGTTCCCTGTGTCAGGGTTGCCTCCCAGTGAACTGAATTGTTTAGCTTACAGCTGCCTTTGTATATACTTAAATTTGGCCTAAAGGTGTCTCCATAAGCAGTAAGCTGCAACATTGATGTTGTAACAGGCTGAGACCTACCCTTTCAGAATATGTGGCTGACTCTTAGTCAATCACAAATGTGACATCGCTTCATTACCTAGGAGCCTAAGGGAGGTCATTGTAACCCAGAGCCCACATTCTTTCAGTGAAGATCTATACCAGCACCGTACTCAGAGAGCCACCCTGATCTCCTTGAAGCCAGTTGGCTCTCAACACCGGAATACCCCCTGTTCCTTCACTATGGCTACTGGAACACGTCATCACCAATTTAGCGCTTTTAACAACATGTTTGTCCTCTTGCTGTTCTGGAATTCAGACACCCCAAGTCCAGATGTTTATGGGCCTGCATTCCTCCTGCGGCTCCTGGGGAGGCTCTGTTACCTTGCCATTGTCAGATTCTAGAAGCAGTAGGCATTCCTTGGCTGTGGTCTCTTCTCCACACCACTCCTGCCTCTCCCTTTTGTTACTATACACATCTCACGCCATGCTTCTCTCTAACAGGGACTGCGATGGGTTTGACTGGGTTACCCAGGTCCATCTCTCCATCCAGGGCATTTTTATCGAATCCTATCTGCCAGGGACCTTTTGTCATATTCACAGATTCTAGGAATTAGAACATACACCTTTGGTGTTGGCTATGGGGATATTATTCTATCTCACTCTAAAGCAGCCCGGTTCCCCCCAAGCCTGCCAGACAGCAGGGTGATGAACTGGGTGGTTGCTCTGAACTTCACGTACCATCCTGTTAGGTTGTTCATATGAAAATATCCCTCTCCCTCATTCCATTAAGTTGTTCATATGAAAGTATGAAAATGACAGGATTGTGCATTGACCGGTTTTTAAAATGTGTATGTGTTTGCCTGCCTGGATGTAAGTGTGTGGATAGATGGATCACAGGTGTGTGCTGTCTGAGGAGGCCAGAAGGGTATTGGATGCCCTGGAACTGGAGTTATAGATTGCCGTGAACAATCATCTGTTTTTATGTGCCTTCGGTTATGTCCCCCTAGTCTCCAAACACGCCGTTGGGCTTAGTCATTAGTAATGTAACTATTTTATGAGTGCAGACACTGAGTCGGAAATGATCACACAGTCAACCCAGGATTACACATGAGGAAAATGGGCTTGGGGAGCGGAGGTTAGGCGTGAAGCCAAACTCTAACAGCTGGTTTTAGAATACTACTGTTGCTGGCAAGGTCAGTTATTAAGTCCAACACCAATGTATTTCAGAGTAGCAGAGACCAGGCCCCTCGGCTCTTGGGCAAATGTGGAGTTTAGAATTAGTCCAAAGGCTCTGCGCCTAGGAAGAGTGGCTCGTGGGTCTGCTGCATCAGCAACTCCAGAGCCTGTCAGGACTTCAGAATCTACACAAGACACACCAAATCCCACCTGCATTTTCGCAAGATCTCCAGATGAGTCTCGTGCTCAGAAAACACACTTTGAAACGGTTACATCGTCAGTTATGGGTCCAAAGCTGGGCTTGCTTAGGGGCTTCTGTTTTAAGGGGGCTCTTCTTGGTTTTTAGTAGATGTTGAAACTGAACAGGGAAGAGGGAACCCTTAGTGACACTGCCTAGGACTGTTTGCTGAATGTATCTACATCACCACCCCCATTTCCAGAGATCATGATTTAGTACCTCTGGGTTGGATGGAGCTGAGACTCCATATTTCCATGTGGATCTCTTGCTCTTCCCTCTTCCTTGACCCTGGCTGGCTGTCCTCAAACCAAGTTTGGGGAATTACATCCAAAATAACCTTTTATGGCTATAGTTGGGGGATTTAAAAAAATAAGCTTCAGAAGATAAGAAGAGATGCCTAACACAGACATTATAAAGAAGAATGTGACATTAGACATGTAGATCTTTCCTTCTGAATTCTGTTGAACGTTGTATTTATATTGGCCTCATCTGAAGCCAATTGAGTGGCCATTTTTGAGATCTACTGTCTTCAACCCCTATTGGTTCCCCATGGAAAGAAACAGTATTTTTCTGATCAAGAGGATTTCTTAATTTCTCAGCCTTGAAAACTGTATCCAATGTCTTTCTGTTCAACTTGAATGCTGAACTTCAGGCTCGGATGTTTAGGAGAAAAGGTAATTTCACTTCAAAGCAATCAAATTTGAGTTGTAGCCTTGATAGATAAATTTATCAACCATGAATTTTTTCCAAGTTATTTTACAGATCTGATCTAAGCTTACATGCAGCGAAGCAACAACATCCAGCCCACGGTGCTGAGAAGAAAGCTGCAGCTCCTTTCTGGTGGGTGACGTGTTAACCTTTTCAGGTCCCACAGGATCTGCCCCGGAAAGCCATTGAAGTCCTACGGGGGAAGCTGCTTCATTTCCTGAGTTTGAAGGAGAGAGCTGGGCTGTGATTACAGCCTTGCTTCCTTTCTGTATCTGTGAATAGACAAAATGACTGTTCTTAAGTGGCATTATATGTGGCGCTCCGGAGAGAGTACCGGAGGGGAAATAGCACCGGGGCGTTTGGCATTCTGACTCCAGACTGATGCTACTCCAGGAACAAGATTTTGGAAGAAAGGGAACAACTTGAAGACACAGTGCCAGGAGAGATGCAGGGTCATGAAATGTCCCATTACTGGACCATCACCATTCAAGCAACAATGTTTTCTTTCTTTCTTTCTTCCTTTCTTTCTTTCTTTCTTTCTTTCTTTCTTCCCTCATTTATTTATTTATTTATTTATTTCTTAGCATAGTTAATGAAAATCTTTCTAAAACTTTATTACATGGTTACCAAGCTTCTTTAAAAAAAAAACTTTCAAAATTTAAAATAGTAAATATAAATAAAACTTAAAATATTTTTGATTTTTAAATTCTCTCTCTCTCTCTTTCTCTCTCGTGTGTGTGTGTGTGTGTGTGTGTGTGTGTGTGTGTGTGTGTGTGTGTGTTAAGGCACACGTGTGCCACTGTGAATGTGTGGACAACTTGCAGGTGTCAGTTCTCTTGTTCATTCTACTATGTGGTTGTGGGGACTCAGCTCAGGTCATCAGGCTTGATGTCTTTATCCACTGAGCCAACTTTCCAGTCCTCAAATTTTTACACTAGAGAATGTGGACCACAATGTACTGTTATGGTGGGGAGAGCTGACACCAGTCAACTGATGTAACTCATTTTACAACTGTGGGACGTTGGGAGATCTACCATTTGGGGTAGAAGCAGGGCTGAAATAGATACTTCTTATATCCCATCATGGCTTTTTAATCTGATTTTCTTATCCAATGTGATTTCTAAGTAAAGTATGAATAAGGAAAGGTATCGTTTTTCCTTGGAAGCAAATTTATTTTGTAGGTCAGCGAGAGGACTCAAGGGCTGCCTTCTATGCAAAGTTATATCTGCTTTCCTGAATGTCACTTTCAGAAAAGCCTAGATTTTACCTGAATGGACACTCAACATCTTCCCCCTCTCTGCTTCAGACAATATTGGTGGCCGTTCTGGAGAGCTCTGGTCTGGATCTGCTCAGGTTTTCCCTTCCTAACAGACAAGAGGCTCCCAGTCAGAGGTGATTTACAGAGGTGGCTTTGCCACCAGATGGAGACTCCCATTTAGCAGCATTAACAAGTCCTTTTAGTGCATTCTTTGCAGAAGCACATTTAGCGTTTTTTTTCTGTCCAATTCGAGAGGATCAAACTATTTCTCTAGTTCACTGACCCCCCCCAGAGTGGTTTCAAGGATGGCTTAGGGTCAGATGTTGTAATGGCTGTGAGGTTGTTAATATCAGGCAGCAGATTGTGAGAAAAATCAAAACTGCAGAACATGATATTTTCTACTTATGGATACCTGGATTTTATTTGCAAGATAACTTTAGATGCCTAAATAATGTGATGTTAAAGTCACTTTCAAGACTTCATGACTCACTACTGGTCCAATGCTATCAGTTTCTTTTTATAATGGCAGCTTCTATTTATTCTTTGAAAATTTCATATACCTATACAATGTATTTTGATTGTATCCACTCTTCCTTCACATTTCCTTCAGGATTTTCCATGCCATATCCTTCCCTCTGCTCCTCCCAGTTCTTCCCTCTTCCCTTCCCTCCCCCAACCCTCTCTCCCTTTCTCTTTAGAGAAGGGGACACCTCCCATAGCTATCAACCAGCCTTGGTTTATCTAGGACTTGGTGCATCTTCTCTTATTGAGCCTAGAGAAGGCAGCCCAGTTAGCGGAAAGGGATCCAAAGGCAGGTAACAGAGACAGCCTAAGCTCCTGTCTTAGGAGTCCTGTGTGAAGATCAAGCTACACTTCTGTTACATATATGTAGGGGGCGTGTGTGGATACTTCATTCCTCCTTTGAATAGGAAACAAAATACCCAATGAAAGGAGTTACAGAGACAAAGTTTAGAGCTAAGATGAAAGGATGGACCATAAAGAGACAAACCCACCGGGGATCCATCCCATAATCAGTCACTAAACTCAGATACTATTGCATAGGACAGCAAGTGTTTACTGATGGGAACCTGATATAGCTGACTTCCACAGAAGTGGATGCTCACAGTCATCCATAAGAGGGAGCACGGGGCCCACATTGGAGAAGCTAGAGATAGAACACCAGGAGCTGAAGGGGTCTGCAACCCTAGAAGAGGAACAACAATATGAACTAACCAGAGCCCCCAGAACTCATGTCTCTAGCTCCATATGGAGCAGAAGATGGCCTAGTCGGCCATCATTGGGAGGAGAGGCCCCTTGGTACTGCAATCTTTATATGCCCCAATACAGGGGAACGCCAGGGCCAAGAAGTGCGAGTGGGTGGGCAGGGGAGCAGGGAGGGGGGAGAGGGGGAAGGGAAGGTGGGAGGGGACTTTTGGGATAGCATTTGAAATGTAAATTAAGAAAATATCTAACAAAAAATTTGAAGAAAGAAAGAAAGAAAGAAAGGAAGGAAGGAAAAAAAGAAAAGAAAAGACAAGACAAGACAAGACAAGACAAGACAAGAAAAGAAAAGAAAAGAAAAGAAATGTTCTTTGGTTGGTGGTTCAGTCTCTGTGAGCCCCTATGGGTCCAGGTTACTAGCTATATTTATTTTTGTTTTGTTTTGTTTTGTTGTTTGTTTTGAAGATTTATTTATTTTGTGTATATGACTGCTTTATCTGCATATACACCTGCATACCAGAGAGGGCATCAGATCCCAGTATAGATATTGTGAAAACCACCGTGTGGAAACTGGGAACTGATCTGAGGACTTCTGGAAGAGCAGACAGTGCTCTTACCACTGAGCCATCTCTCTAGCCAGACTAGCTACATTCTTAAAGTGACTCTCCCTCTCTTATCAACTATCAGCTGCTGGTAGCTCCTCAGTGAGGGATGGGGCCTTGGGGACACCCCCCCCCCCCACTCCATGCTGGGATTTTTAACTGGCTTGATCCTTTGCAAGTCTTCAACCATCACAGCTATGCGTTCACACGTGAGCAGCCATGTCATGCCCAGAGGAGAGCATTTCACCGCGCCCCTCCCATCTTCTGGCTCTTACGGTCTTTCTATATCATCTTTGGAGACATTCTCTGAGCTGTGTGGGGAGAGATAGCTGTCCCATCTATGGCTGAGCAGTCTGCCAGCACTTGTTCACAGCCCTTTGAACAAGAGTGCGTCTCTGCACCAGCACACTTCAGTTAGAAGCTTCTCTCTCAAGGTTGGGTCTATGACTTGTATCTAAGGGTATAAACATAAATATTTAGAGGCCACTTTAAGATCATGGACGTTCAGAAAGACAAAAATCAATAGGTTCTTTCCTAAGGGTCAAGACTTCCCCAGGCATAGCTTTTGACTCTGTTAACACTATCAGGCATGAAATCACACCTTGAAGCAGGCTTCAAACCAATCAAGACAGCAGCCGGCCAACAATTCTGGCACTATTAGACCAACGGGCATCTTGCCCAGCAGGTTAAGACAACACGCTGCTACTACTACAATGTCTCTAATTAAACATGTCTTCCTTTTTCCTTCAGGAGCCTCCACGGTACCTTTTGGCCCCGTGAAAGCCAGGCAGAAGGCAGGTCAGTTTGAGGCTGGCTCCTCTGTGTTCTCTAACTCCACTGTGTAGTGTGTTCTGCAATAGGGACCTTGCCATCTAGTTACGGCGAACAACCAAGTGCTGTGGCATTAGCCTGTGTTGTTCTGGGTGCCTGTGGGAACTCTGTGGCCAATGTCTTGTCAGCGCTCTTCTAGTTCTGATCTCATTGTGGTTACAAACATAGTCTAGAAAAGGCAAAAAAAAAAAAAAGGCAAAAGTTCATTACCATTGTCCATTTGGTCACCTAGAATTTATTTATGTACTCTATTTTTCTAGTGAAGCACTAAATTAAGATGCACAATTGTATAAATGATACAGGTATGGCACCCAATATATGTACATACACTTACATACGTGCACACATACTAGCACACACAATGCACATCTGTACAAACACACATGCACACATATGTATGCATACACACATGGGAAGAAAGTTGTGTCATTATCATATGCTTTAATGAACATCTGCAGTGTCTCAGAGAATTTCCTCATGTCCTGTCCTGTCCTGCCCATACCCAGCCCCTGGCTGAATTAACCACTGTTCAGGTGTTTATCTCATCAGCTTTGTCTCCTCACAAACTTCCTTTTAGTGGAATAGCACATTTTTCTTTCGTTGTCTGCCTTCTTTTGCTCCAGCATGACTTTAATATTCATTCATCTTGATACTTATAGGCATAGTCCTTTCTTGTTCATACCAATCCATCATAAGGATATATCAGAAGTTCTTCATTTTACAGTTGATAGGCATATGGTTGTTTTTAGTACCCAGTTACAAGTAACTACGAAAGCATTGGCTTATGCCTTAGAGTCACTATAAGTACTTACCTTCTTTTAGACTGCACTCGGGAGTACAGGTGTATGTTTCTCTCTAGAATGTTTATTGACAAATAGTATTTTACTGTGGTGTCTAGACTCCCGGCAACAATGAAGAAGAGTTAATCAAGTCCTTGTCAGTTGCTTCATGTCCTTTTCAGAGTTTGGTGTCCCCGTCTTTTAGTTTATGCCTTCTGTTGAGAATATTGTTGCAACCCATACTTTTCATTTGTATTACCCTGGGAAGTAGGGATATTAACCAATGTTTTATATGATCATAGAAAAGTTCCATACTTTTTATGTGATGTGCACTTTTGTCCTTTCTAGTTTGGGCTTGGTTGTCTATTTCTTTAGGGGTTGTAAAGCAAGAAAGATGAACATAAAGGTACTATGGAATTAAAACTGGTCTTTCACCAAGAGACATTACAGAGGACTTCCCATAACCAAAGTCATACCGTGATATATTTAAGCAATTTTCTTTCTTCCTTAAGCCTGCAAGTAATACTATATTCTTTATATATTCTTTTATGTTCCCTCTTGTATTATGTATTATATTTTCCCTTATTCTGTGGCTTCTGTTTATCATGATAATAAAAAGTGAAAGATCTTAATTTTCTTAAGTCCCAATTTATGAAAAATTTTTTACAATGTTGTAGTTTGCGGCTTTGAAATATACTGTTGAGGAAACTATTTGCCTTCCCACAGGCCAAGAAAATACTCTCATATTTATTTGGGATCAATTTTAGGGTGTGGTTCTGGGTTCTGCCTCTCCTCTCAGGGTGTCTGGAGCAGGGCCAGCTTGGAGAGGGCAGGGTGAAGTCTGGAATGGAGAGGGTCTGCAGTCCACCTCTTCCTTCCAGGACGTCAGATACCAATGCATGCCGGGCCGGAAGAGGGACACAGAATCTGCTTTCTCCCTCTCAGGTTCAGGTGCCATTGCATACTGGTTTGAAAGGATGAAGCAAAGTCTCCAATGGGCAGGATCTGGGTCCCATTGGAAGTAAGTACCTGGGATGGAGGGGAGAGAAAAAGCCTTCTCTGAGAATCTCAGTGTTCGGGCTCTTTTAGGCGAGGGCCTTCTCTTTAATGAAGCTGCTCTCTGAGATAAACCTTACCTGGTTCATATTTCTTTATTGGGGGTGGGTTTGAACACATACACTTTATTCAGGTGAATCGAAAGCTGTATAGTTTTGGGAAAGGGCATGAGATCATCCAGGAAGGAAAAAGGTCACTTGCTGAAGGCATAAGGTAACTGAGATGCCTCATTTGCATGGGGAAGAATTCCAGGTACTGTGCTACTTGACTGACTAACTGACCACCTGGTTGGGGGTCTCCAGGTTACAGGCTCTGAGGCAGGCCTGGAAACAGGAAGGGAGCTAGTTCCGCTCCTTCTGGTCTCAAGCTTTGAGATTTCCGGGGCTTGAACATGCACTACCTTGCCAGTTTCCATGCCATTTCCTCGTGTGGCACAGTCCATGTGTCCATCAGGGTCCACTAATGCTGGGTCAGCCCTCTACCGCTGAGCTATTCCCACCACTGGCCCCTCTATGCAATAAATGTATGTAATAGAAAGTTGATCATTTTACTTTTTTATATCTATCTGGAATACACCCTCAATGAACTTTTATATCTATCTGGAATACACCTTCAATGAACTTAGTGTGCTATGAAATAACATGGATATGCAATTGCTACCGCACCTATTTATAGAAGAGTTTGTCCTTTCTCCCTAGAATGCTGTCTTAGTCATAAATCAAGTCACTGCACACGTGTTGGGTATATTCCTCAACACAGAAACGTCAATGTCAGTATAGGCATATGCCAATGACTGTGGCATTGGATTGAACATCAGGAGCCATGGCTTCCAAAGCAGACCCTAGTAGGTGAGAGCTAGGAGATGAAGGAGAAAGGTATCAGAGATCTATTGATCTGTTTGTCATGTGTGTCCTGACCCGTGAAGCTTGTATGTGACCTGTGCTCTTCCTTTAGTCAAATCTACTCTTGCCTGTCAAATCATAGTCAGTCAGTCCTCAGATTCTGGGAAATTGATGAGAAAGGCGTAGTGGGAAGAAAGGGAAGATTAGATGAGGAGATGACAGAGACAGAAAGACTGTAAAGCTCTGAGGGGCTAGACTGATAGTCTCACAGAGGACTCAGGTTCAGTCCCCTGCACCCACCAGGATGTTCATAGCTGCTTGAGTTTAGGGTGCCTGTCTCCTCTTCTGGCTTCTGTGAGACCAGAAGCACCCATGGAACCCAGACTTTGATGGCTTCCTAAAGCTCTCTTCCTTGCTTGAGTGCCTCTGTCCCTGGTCATTTTTGCTTGCTTGTAGCCAATGTATCTTTCTCAATAGTTTGCTAGGAAAAGGACACTGGTGTATTAGGAAGAAGAATCCTTTACTGTAAAGAAACACATTTTGGTGTCTATATGCTTTAGCAAGGTTGACTAGCAAAATCCAGTATTCTTTTAAAAAACGGTTTCTTTTTAGTTATGAGGATGTGTCTGGATGTGGGTATCTGCATGTAAGTGCAGGGACCAAATGGAAACCAGAAAAGGCTGTTGGACCTTCTAGAGATGGAGTGAGGGACAATTGTGAGCCAAATGAAGTGGGAGCTAGCCATTGAACTTTGAGCCTTCGCAGGAGCAGCAAGTACTTTAGCTGCTGAGCCATTTATCAAGGCCCCAGAGTTCTTGTGCCAATCAATCCTGGTACCATAGTAAAGTGAGACACGAGACTCTAGCTGGCACTCTGTAAACCAGCTTTATTGTTGCCCCTAACTCATCTCTTGTTATCATGAAGGAATAAAAGCTATCTCAGCACGGTGTGAGCACTGCTTTATGGGTTATACTTTGTTAAGACATTTACAAGACCTTTGGCGCAGGTTCTTTCAAAATATTTTTGCTTTGGAAGACATCTGTATCTTCAGAAGGTTGTGTGTGTGTGTGTGTGTGTGTGTGATTTGTGATAGAGAACATAAATAGATGTGAATCTATTACATGGGAACATAAATGCAACATAAGAAATGAAGTGGTGTATTAGATTTGCTAAGCAGCCATAATAAAATGCCACACATTGATTGGTTCATACAACAGAAATGTATACTCCTGTAGTTTTGAATGCAGGGAGATATAAATCAACATGCTTACTTTCATACTACTCTTTTACATGATTAGCCTCTCTGCATAGTCCTAACTCCTCCTGTTCTTTTTCTCCTCCACCTCTTCCCTCTTTTCCTTCTCTTCCTCCTCCTCTTCTTGTCCCCCACCCCATATGAGGACTGAGCTCATGGCCTTGTTCTTCATAAGCAAGCATTCCACCACTGTGCTAAATCCTCATCTTCTCCTTCTCACGAAGATATGGGTCATATTGAATGAGGGTTTTACACTAGCATATTTTATTTCTGAATTATCTCTTGGAAGCCATATTTCCAAATACGGCCACATTCTGGTATACTGAGGGTTTAGGACTTCAAGATAGAAGTGTAAAGAGGACACAACCCATCTGTCATAAGTGTTGAAATCTGTCCTATCAAGGCATCAAGATGTCTAATCTTTCCATTATGTAGGTGAGTTACAGCAAAGAAGACTTACTGGATATTAGAGTGACTTGTCCCAGGTCAGCACCTTTACTAAGCGAGCATTATAAAACGTCCCCAGCGCTCACAGAAAACACTTAGGAGTCTGCTATTATCCTGTGCAATGAATAGGCACAGCACAAAGCGAGATCATTGTTTTAATCTAAAAACCATTAGATAGGTGGTGTAAATAAATATTCCAGGCAGCATAGGGGTTGTGGCCTAGTGTTAGTGCAATGGTCACTGTTGATACTTGAGAGGAATTTTCTCTGGAGAGTGGCATAGCAGAGTAGAGTTAGCATTTCCCGTGAAGAAGCGTCCATGAATTCTGGGGACTTTGCCAGAGCCCAGCTGGATCCCCGACAGGGTCATGGGAGGTCCCTTTCTAGTTCTATCTGCTTTACAGCCCAAGTCAACCTTTGCTTTGCCAATATCTGTTCCAAATATACGAATGATGACAGGAAACAGTTGGGTACAAAGCAGCTAAAGAGTGACCTCTGTTGTCCCAGAAGGTCTCCGATGATGGACTGAGTTTTCCCAGGCTCAACATTCTTCACACACCATGCCAGCTGCCAAGATGGTGTGCTATGGAGTGGGTTATGGAGATCATGGTTATAGAATAAACAGAGGTGATTATGGGACAGAGAGCTCAAATAAGAGTTAGAGGGGCCAACATATTTATTCCTCTATTTTCTTAGCACTTACTGTAAGGCCAGCTATTACTAATGGATTTAGGGGCTACCACTTTTTTTTCTAAAATACACAAAACCTTCTGTCTCCATGGAAACTTCATTCTATTTGCTAGAGACAGACAACAAATAAAGTCCCGGAGAGGACTGTAACTTATGACAGACAATTGTATAAACAATGAGGAAAAATGGAGCAGAGAAGGAAGACAGATCCCAGGAGGTGGATAACTTGATGGTTGTATAGGATAGTGTGAGGAGACATCACTGAGAAAGTCACTGTACCAACATCTTGACATGAGGAAGAGAGCCACAGAGAAGTTGGGGGAGAGATTTTTAGGGAGTGGTATACTTGGTGCAAGTGTCTTGAGGCACATGTAAGAGAGAGAGGGAGCCAGTAGAGCTGAGGCAGAGGGGCAGGGTGGTGAGCGGCAATGGGAGGAGGGGAAGACAGGCAGGGCAGGGGAGGGGAGGGCAGCGCAGGGCAGGAGGGCAGGGGAGGGTTCACAGACTGTTGAGAGGAGCATTACTTTGAGTGAACTATGCAGCTGTTGAAGGTCCTAGTTGAAGAGATCATGAACCACGAACTTTGAAAACAGCTGGAAGCCCAGGATCGAAGCTTCAGCAGGTCCTGTGTTTGGTGAGGTCCCATTTGCACCATCCTCCCATGGTGGGAAGACAGAAGGTGGTGCCCTTGGGACTCTCTGGTAATGACACTGTCCCATTCTTGAGGACTCTGCCTTCATGTTCTCACCATCTCCTAAGGGTGTCATTTCTAATGTCACATGGGCTCAGGTCTTAGCATGCGGGCTTTTGGGAGAGAGGTATTCAGACTACTGATTTAGAATCTGTAGTTATTCAGATTTGAATATTTGGTGGGCAGTCTCTTAGAAAATGAATAAGATGAGGTTGTCATTTCAAGAAAAACAGCAGACAGCACTTGTCAAATAATAAAATTCGAGTTTTCAAGTGAAAATTAGAATTTCTGAAAAGTTACACTTAATTTGTTCTTGACAGCTCTTTAATACTTGAAGACATTTTGATGCTATCAGTGGTCTCCTACTGCTGTGTGTGTATATTCACATAATTTATTGATATATATGTCTGGCATCTAAAGAAACCATTGCACAGATCTTTATACTAAGAAGTTATATTTCCACAGGCCTGAATTATATTACATACTCAAATACTTTTTTGAAACTACCACAAAGGTCTTTATAGTAATTATATCATTTTATATTCCCACAAGCATATTTTATAGTATATATTCATGAACTTCTCTCTCTATATATGTATAATATATATGTATAAATATGTATAATATATATACATATTTAATGAAATACTATTACAGTTTAAAAGGTCTACACAACTCAGTACATCAATATTTTCCAAATCATGCCATTAGAAAGTCGTACATACAAAATGATCCATAACACAGCGACTCGATACACAATGAAGTGAGGGAGATGAACACACCAGTATCAAAAAGCATATTAATTTCCTCTCAGATTCAAACTGTAACTTTAACAAACTACCACTTGTCAAGTTCTGATGTGGTATCAGACACATCTACAAAGATCCGAAGACTACTGAGCTGTTCTTCCGTTTTCTAACTATGTACTTATCGGAGGGTGGGTTTCATTTATATTCTTAAGCTAGGACCACATAATGCAGCACTTTGAATGCAGGAGACGGAAATGGGAATCCAGCTGTCTTTTATTAAGTGTGACACCAAACAGATGTTCAATACCGTCAAGTAATGGCACTTTTCTCACTAATTTGTTTCAGAAAATATGGTTATTTCTTTAAAGGCCCCTATTATAGTATAATTGAAATACAATAAGCCACATGCTTAAGGTGTACAGTTTGATAAATGTTGGCATGGGACTGCGGCTGTGAAAGCTTGGCTTTGGTGAAGTTCATAAATATGGCCACACTCTCTTCCTTCTACCTTCCTATCCTACCCTCTCCTCTTCCCGCTCCGATTTTTAGGTGTCATGTTTAGATGTAAAATGTCCTCGCAGGCTCATGGGTTTGCACACTCAGTCCCTAGCTGATTGTGCTATTTGGAGAGGCAGTGAAACCTTTAGTAAGTGGTCCACAGGTAAAGGAAGAGACCCATGAGCGGGGTAGGCATTGGGGATCTAAGTCAACCTGCTTCGACCCAAGCTCTCTTCTTCCTGGTTGACCATGTTTTCTGGGACTAAGCCCGCCCCTTGCCTTCCCCATGTGATGGGCTGTGTTCCTCTGAAGCCTGAGCCAAAAACAAAAAACAAAACAACAACAACAAAAAACTTCATCTCTAAGTTACTTCTGTCAGATGTCACAATGGCCTTTCTGTCACTCCATTTCAGTTTGCATTTCCAGAATTTTTATAAATATGTGATCATACACTATGTGTACTTGTTCAGTTTCTTTTTCATAACATAATTATTTTGAGATTCACTCATTCTTTTCCATGTACACAAAGCCTATTTTTATTGCTGAATATTTTACTGTATGGACATAGTTAAATTCTCCAGTCACAGGATAGTAGATGTTTGGGCTATTTTCATTAAAATCTAATGTTTTGCTACTTGTTTTCAATTTATTCTTTTAGTCTTTGTTTCATATATATATATATATATATATATATATATATATATATATATATATATATATATTATATGAGTACACTGTAGCTGTCTTCAGACACACCAGAAGAGGGCATCAGGTCCCATTACAGATGATTGTGAGCCACCATGTGGTTGTTGGGAATTGAACTCAGGACCTTTGGAAGAACAATCAGTGCTCTTAACTGCTGAGCCGTCTCTCCAGCCCTGTTTCCTGTTTTCTTATCCACCCCAGGGTAAGGTTTTATGATTCCATTAAAAAAAAAAATCTCATTTACATGTTTTTAATTACAATGTAAAAATATTTATTTTGATGTATGTATGCATGCCACGTGTGTATGCAGGTGTCCTCAAAGGCCAGAAGAAGGCACCAGACATGGGGCTGGAGCTACACCTGCTTATGAGCTGCCTCACACGAGTGCTGGGAACTGACTCAGGTCCTCTGGAAGACAAATAAGTGCTCTTAATCACTGAGCCATATCTTCATCCTCCCAATCAGATTCTGAGTCTATGTTAGTTCAGGAGTTGTTCTAGGCTTTGATCCTTGTCTAAACATTTTACTAATATTAAGCTTGCTCCTATTCCTTCCCAGTTCATGTACTGCTCCTGTGTGATTTGATTCTACAATTTATATTAATTGTACAATATATTGACCATGATTTTATTTTAAATTTCAATTATTTTCTTAAATTTAATGACATATAATGAGAAAAGAAATCTTAGTCAGTGGCCTGCACCAGTCCAATGCATTTATTGCAACTTGTGAAACAGTCTAACATCCATAGTTTTCTTTAGACTTTTCACTCTGTGTTGTAAGTCCATGTGTCTTGACAAATATCTGGTGAATCACATGAGAATGTAATACAATTGTATCATGTCTTCTACTCATCCTTCCTTCCCTCTAAATCCCTAGCAATCACAGATCTTTACATTGTTTCCATGGTTTTATTTTTTCCCCAGAATGTTATGATATATATAAATGAATCATATATATGTTATTATATATGACTATTATATATATATATATGTATATATATATATACATATATATATATAAGCTTTTGTGATGAGTTTCATTTACTTAGAAATAAGTATATGGAGATGTCCTTTAGTGGCCTGATAACTGATATCCTTTTATCACTGAAAAATATTCCATAGTTTGGATTATAGCCTGTTTAACAACACAGCTATTGAAAGATCTGGTTTCTTTCTAAGTTTTTGTGGTTCTAAGTGAGTTGGTACAAAATTTCATGTGATCCTCAATAGTTTACGAGTGCAATGAGTTGTTGCAGTCAAAATATAATACAATTCCCAGGCTAGGGGCAATCTTTGTAGTGAAAGGAACAAAGAAATTTCTCTGTGTTCCACTTCCTTAGTCAGGTTTCATTGATGAGTGAATGTATATTAAGTAAATGTTAGTTGAATTATTCTTCTATGTCATATGCTATTCTGGGCCCAGAGGATACTGTTATAACAGATAAACAGAGAGTGGCAGTTTTGGAAAAAGAGCTGGCATGAAATTACCCTTCACAAAGGAAGAAGCCTTACTAAGGTGGAGGCCATAATCAGGACTTGAGGTAAGAAGGCAATTAAGAGGGATAGAACACCATATATCAGGACAGCACGACAAGGCATGGGAGAGGGAGAGAGGCTTCTCTTTGAAACCTGTGTAGGAGCTTCACTAAGAAAGAATACTTAACGAAAATGAGTAAGAGAGATAGGCTCTGCCACAGATATACTAGGGCAGTAGTGGCACATACGTTGTAGAAATAACCACCCCCCTTTTTAAAAATTGGATTTAAGGGACACTTCATATGATGGACCACACTTTACACTAGATAGATTACCCAAGACTAGATAGATTGCAGGCACAGGACCCTGTGCTAAAGTATCTGCTAAAGTATTATAGCAATAGTGTGACTTCTGATGACACAATGTTAAATCTATAGATCAGTACATCACTCAACTCTCATGGGAGAGGCGTCTTCTTGCAGAAGATAGTAATATAACACAGAAGCTCACAGTTGGTCAATGTGCAGAGACTCAGAGACTCTGGAGTACTCAGTACCAAATGGAATGTGTTTATTAAATTCTTCCCTCAAGACCCAGGCGATTATGTGGAAGGAAGGATGGAAAGATTCTAAGAGCCAGAGGTCATTCTAATGACTTCAAGAAAACAGCTTCTTCCAGATACGACAGGACTAATACACACATGAAGTCACAGAGACAGTGGCAGTACGCACAGGGACTACACAGTTCAAGCCACACAGGGTTCCAGAACTGAGAAGGGGAAGTAGACATAAGATCTTATCCCTAACAGAGAAGCTGTTTGCAGTTGATGCCCACTGGCAAAAGGAAAATCAAATTTCTCCAATAGAATAACAACACCAGGTATATCAGCCACGCTCCAGAGGAGGCTCCAGGCCCAGGAGTCACTGGCCAATATAAAATGGACCCCATGCTTTTTTTTTTATAATGCACTTTTGTTTTGATATTTCTGTTATCTTTCTCAATTTTGTTGGTTTATTTGTTTTGATCTTTGTTTCATGTTTTTGTTTGAGAGGGAGAACATGACGTTGGGTAGGTGGGGAGGTAAGAAGGGTCTTGGAGAGTTGGGGGGAATATGATCAAAATATAGTATGTAAAATATTTAAGTAAAATTTTTTAAATAAAAAAAAACAAAAAATAAAAGAAAATAAAATCACCTAGAAAGATGGCTGAGACAAACAGATACACACACACACACACACAGACACAGACACAAACACACACACACACACACACACAGAGAGAGAGAGAGAGAGAGAGAGAGAGAGAGAGAGAGCCTGAGAGAGAAGCTTCACAGGCAGCACCATGGACAAGGTTCCAGAGGAAACCCCAGTGCAAAGGTGATATCTGACTTTCAAAAGTTTTCAGGGACTGGTGGGAAGTTTTATATCATGTGACTTAATTCAACATAGCCTACAGGCCAAGGAGCGAGGTATTGAGTTGAGCCATATGTTTACATTTCTCTTACAGTTTGAGGCGTAAAGAGCTGGAAGGTCACAACCATTGTGGATTCTTAACTCAGCTGGAGAGAACAAGAGGGAAGAAGAGGGAACAGGATGTGTCGGGAGGGGAGACGACCATGATGGGCTTGTGGCTTGATGGGCTTATGGCTTGAGTTCTCCAAACTGTCAGATCTTGTCTTTTAGAGTGATCAGCATCTTAAACTGACAAATACAATGATAAACTCAGAAATGGCCCGTGTCTTGAAGGAACTAATACTAAATGAAGAAGAACAATGTTAATTTTTTAAAAAGTTATTAAAAATACTAAATTGTCAATTGATCAAGAGAGGCATATATGGTTCAAGAAAATGTTTAATGGAGACAGCGTGGGCAGCGAATAGTCACACTGAATGCTGAGTAATGGTGACATGTTAACAGGTGTTTGCCACTCCATTTGACTAGCCCATTATTCTCTCACATAGAAATTCTGATGAATGTCTTTTCTACTAGGTAACAGCTCCATGTAACAGACACAAAGTTAACAATATATGAGATGCATAGATGTCACAGTCAACAATAGATGAGAGATTAGATTTTTCTCTCACATAAAAGTTTGTCATAATATAACCACTATATTCTGCAAGATTACTGGGAGTCTAGGATCTCTCTTTTTTTGCCCTGCCAACCATACGATGATGTCATCATGCACCTGGCCTGAGATGATGCATCTTTCTGTCTGTATTCTAGGGTGCTTGAGCAAGATGTAGGCGTGTGTACCTTTTTCTATAAGGGCAGGGACTAGAATTGCATTTATCTCTTTATTTATTCTAAAGCCTTTGGTCAGAACTTGGCTCTACACAGTTACAAGGGTTGCATATTCAGAATGGCTTTATGCTGAAAATAACAATGGTACCAGGAGACAAGAATTTGGGTACGAAGACAGAGAGAGCAGTGAGCCTCCACCACACTCTTTCTTGGTATGACTTAGATGACCATGCTCCCTTGGGCCTGGGGCTGGCCTGCCTGTCACTTTGCATCTATCTCTGGAATGCCCATTGGTCTGGGAAGGAGATCTGGTAACGGCCAGCCAGCACAACTCCAGACGGCACAGATCTTCCTCATTTGCTTTACATATGTGGCTTGCTTCTAAGATACAGCTTGAATTAAGTATCCCTGGCTGTGATGGTTAATCCTGTATGTCAACCTCTTGGCCCCTGGGCGTGCAATTACTTGGCCAGGCATTATTTTGGATTTGTCTGTAGTATAGTTCGGATACAACGACCTTTTGGTTGATAAGATGAATTAAGGAGATTGCCATCCACCATGTGGGTGGTTTTCCTCTAATTCATGAAAGACCTAGAACAAAAAGGCTGAGCTCCCTCACACCCCACCCCCCACACCAACACAGCCAAACACACACATAGGAACACTTTTGCCTGGCCACCTGCAGTTAGGATGCTAGCCTTTTCCTGCCTTTAGAATTGAATGGAAACCTTATGCTTCTCTTGGGGCTTTGTTCTTTTCATTGGGAATGCACAGTTAGTTCTCTAAGGTCTACAGCTTGCTGACTACAGATGTTGGAATGTTGAGACTTGTCAGCTTCCAGAACTGCATCAGTTAGTTTGTTAGAATAAACACCTAGGTGAGGAAGAGGAGGAGGAGGAGGGACTCTGTCACTGCATAACCTACCTGAGTGCCTTAGTTAGGGTTTCACTGCTGTGAACAGACACCATGACCAAGGCAAGTCTTATAAAGGACAAGGTTTAATTGGGTCTAGATTACAGGTTCAGCGGTTCAGTCTGTTATCATCAAGGTGGCAGCATTCAGGCAGGCATGGTGCAGGCAGAGCTGAGAGTTCTATATCTTCATCTGAAGGCTGCTAATGGAAGACTAACTTCCAGGCAGCTAGGATGAGGGTCTTAAAGCCCACACCCACAGTGACACTCCGACTCCCAAAAGGCCACACCCTCTAATAGGTGCCACTCCCTGGGTCCAGCATATACAAGCCATCACACTGAGTTACATTTTAGTTAAAAGCAAACACAGATTATTTGCTGCTGGCTTTGTCCCTCTATGTAACAGATGGTGGCAGTTGGTGCTGACAGCCGTGATATGTCTCCTACAGATTGGAGGGTGACTAATCTAGGATGGAATCTAGATCTTCAGGGCCATGTCCTCCAGGTCACATTGCAGATGAGAAAACAGTGTCTTTGACTCAAAGATGCAGCCAACTGCTTGTCCATAGAAACCACAATACATCAGTCCCCTCTTCACATAAAGGGCTGTCTCTAGGCTAAGATGTTGGGAGGATGTGGAAGACAAACACTGCTTGCTTCTTTCATGCTGATTGAGAGTACAGAGCACCCTTTAAAGCTTAGCCACAGTGGTGGTTTGAATAGGAACAGCACCCCATAGACTTATGTGTTTGCATATTTGGCCACGGGGAGTGGCTCTAATGGGAGGTGTGGCCTTGTTGGAGGAAGGGGGTCACTATGGACTGGGCGTTGAGGTTTCTTATGCTCAAGCTGCACCCAGTGCCATACACAGTTTTCTCCTTCTGCTGCCTTCTGGTCAAGATGTAAAAGAACTCTCAGCTCCTCCAGCGCCATGTCTGCCTGGCACACTGCCAGGCTTCCTGCCATGATGATAGTGGACTGAACTGCTGAAACTGTGAGCCAGCCCCAATTAAATGTGTTTTCATTTATAAGAGTTTTTTGTTGTCATGGTGTCTCTTCACAGAAATAAAACCCTAACTAAGACAGCCATTGAAATGACCGTTGAATTCCACGAACAAAAGCCAGTATCAACACGGTCAAAGAAGAGCCCTGGAACCGGGAAGTGGTGTGAGCATTCTACCTCTTAGACTAGGGTCTTGGCTTGAGTTGTCAGGCTCAGGCGTAAGGAAAGCTCTTGCCATGGCAGAGTTAACGTAAGTATGTCATGTTCGATGCCTGTGTAGGTAGGTCAGACCTACTCACTTCACTGAGATAATGAGAAGAATTAGGTTCAGTCAGCAGTGAGTTGCAGGAACAAATTAACATAAATTCTGTTTTGATGATTGCTGAAAACCGATCACTATATATTTGTGTGTGTGTGTGTGTGTGTGTGTGTGTGTGTGTGTGTGTGTGTGGTCAGTCTGTCTCTCTCTCTCTGTGAATGTGTGTGTGTGTATGTGTTGTAGACCAGAAGTCAATGTCCGGTATTTTCCTTAAAGATTTTTTTAAAGGACTTATTTATTTTATCTGTATTATTATTGTATATTTGGGTACCATGTATGTGTGTACAACTTTCAGAGGTCAGAAAAAGGAATTGGATCCCCTGGAACTGGCGTTATAGACAACTGTAAGTACCATATAAGTACTAGGAACTAAACCTGGATCTTCTACAAAAGTAACCAGTTCTCTCAACCAGTGAGCTATCTCTCCAGTCCCCTCTACCTTAGTTTTTGAGACAGGGCCTATCACTGAACCTGAGGCTTTCTGTTTCAGTGAGACAGGCTGGCCAGCAAGGTCCCTGGATGCACTCTAGCCCCAGAGTTACAGATACTTGCTTCCATGCCTGGAATTTTCATGGGTGCTGAAGTTCTGAACTAAAGTTCTTTGTGCCTGAATAGCAAGCCCTTTACCTACAGATCCATCTCTCTGGCCCCTTATTATTTGATACTATTAAAGATTCAGTATTTTGAAAGTGTATAGCATGCATTGAGATATTTAAAGTGGACAATTTATTGTTTTTTTTAGTACATTCTAATGTTTAACCGTCATCTATAATTCTGTCACGCCCAAATAAACCTTAACTATTAACAGCTCCCATTGTTTCTCTCTTCTTAATTCCTAGATCCCACTAATCTACTAATTTGCCTATTATAGACATTTAATAAAAACAAAGTCTTGGGGAGTAGAGAGACCCTCAGCAGTGAAGAGATCTGCCTGTTCCTCTTCAGTTCTCATTGCCCACTTGGAGAACCACAACTGCTTCTAATTTCAGTCTGAGAAGAACCTACCCTCTTCTGGCATCCATGGGCACTGCACGCATGTGACACACAGACATACATGTCTGCAAATAACCTACACACAAAATAAAAACTTAAATTATTTTTAAAATAGAAGAAATTTAAGTTCTTTTATGTTCAGTTCTCATAGCAGTGCACAGCACAGGAGGCAGAGGCAGGCAAATCTCTGCGACTTCCAGCCAGCCTGGTCTACACAGCAAGTGACAAGACATTCAGGTCTGTGTAGAGAGACTCTGTATCAAACAAGACAAGACAAGACAAGACAAACAAAATAACCCAAACTAAAACAAAACAAAAACAAAAGCATAACAAATATATGACATAATCTTTTTTCATTTGGGTTCTGCTTTGTCATGTATCAGAACACCATTTCTTCTTATGGCTAAATAATATCCAATTGTATGGAAACCATATTTATCTATCAATAATTCATCAGTGAATGTACCAATGGCTTGGCTGGTTTCCATTTGGGGATGTTATGTTTTCAGTTCTCACGGGTATGTGACCATTGTAAGAATTTCTGGGTCACATAGTAACTCCCTGCTTAGCATTTTAAATGAGACATTATGCATATTTATGAGGGACAGCATTGTCATTCAACAAATGGATACAATGTGCAATGACTGAAAAAAATGATTATTAATATTCTGTATGTATTAATTAATGCTGGAAATTTAACAAATGGATACAATGTGTAACGACTGAAAAATGATTATTAATATTCTGTATGTATTAATTAATGCTGGAAATTAATATGCCAGCAGTTATTCCTTGACCAGCTAGTTCTCCAAGTATTCACACAACTTAGGCCTTAGCCAGGCAGACTCTCAACTAGCTCACCTAACCCGACCAACCTAGCCCCATCCAGACGTGGCTAACTGTGCATTCCAGACCTGTAGTCATGTCTGTCTTCTCTCACTTCTCCTGGCCAAAGGCCTTCCTCTTTGTTCTTCTCAGAGTTCCTTTCTCCTTCCCGGGAAGTCCCGCCTATCAGTCTCTACTGCCCAATCAAAGACTTTAGCCTTTTATTGACTGATTAACTTGGGGAACAAAGTTTGTACAACAAAAGCTGGTGCACCTGAGAATTTGCTGTCTTTGGGCAACCAGATCTAGGGGTACAGAATTTAGCATCTGAATAGGTGGCACCACCAGACCAACACCAACATGCCTCAACCAGTGTAGTCTGCATTTCTATCTCCCAAGACCGCGTTTCTTCTGAAGATCTACTTAATTGCTCTCCCCATTCACTCCCAGGGGCTACTCCATTTTACATCCCCACCATCGTGAACAAGAGTTTCAGTCTCAGCCGGGCGTGATGGCACACGCCTTTAATTCCAGCACTCGGGAGGCAGAGGCAGGCGCATTTCTGAGTTCGAGGCCAGCCTGGTCTACAAAGTGAGTACCAGGATAGCCAGGGCTATACAGAGAAACCCTGTCTCGAAAAACCAAAAAAAAAAAAAAAAGAGTTTCAGTCTCTCTCTATCTACACTGACAGGGCAACACACATCATCTCACCAGCCATCTTGGTGCATGCATACCATGCCGGGGCTTCCTATCAGTGACACTTAGCATCTCCCCATTTGTTCATTTGTTTTTTTAATTCTGTTTTTTTTTTTCTTTTCTCCTTGTGAAGCATTTGCTCCTTTTGCACTGTAGAAAGCTCTCCTTGTTTAAAGCTGGGCTTTCGGAGTTCTGTAAGCGAGCTCTGTGTCAGACGGCACAGACAGATTCCACTTGATTTCACTCACTGTCTGGCCCACTTCTCAGTTCTCTCACTTGTGTCTTGCAAAGAGGAGAAAAAATGTTTTCATTTCTGTGCTCGTACAATTTACTTTGTATTTTTTTTTCCTTTGGAATTTTGGTGTTCTGGTTGTGTTGTTTTTTTTTTTCTTATTCCAAGACTGTGGAAATTCTGTAACACATCTTCTATCCTGAGTTTTAGACTTCTAGCTTTTGTGAAGTTCTGTGTCATAGTCTGAGTTCATTTCTTAGTATGGAGGAACTTGAAAGTTGGTATTTTTACATCCAAATAATATACATACATATATCTAACTGCTATATATTATATCCTACACTACCTGTTCCCATTTCTTTCTGAATTTCTTGGACAATGTAGGACTTATTTTCAAATGGTAAGCCTATCTTGAATTCCTTATATAAGCCTCATTTATCATATATACATTTTGTTTGTGTTACTTGTTGAATTTGTTTTTACTGTTTACTTTCTTAAAATATTTTGTTCTACACTGATAAGGGACCTTTAGTTTTCTTGTAACATTACTAGTATTGGTAGCAAATTATGCTGGCCATTTGACTGAGTGTTCTCTCTGCCTCTATTTCCCAAGTGTCTTCAAGATGGGTATTATTTCCTGTGGTAAGCTGGCTTCTCTATAGAAAATGATGAGATGGAATTTGGGGGGGGGGGATAATGTACTTCAGGCTAGCACCTGTGAAGGGAGGAGAAAGAAGGATTTAATAGAGCCTAGTGCACTGTGGTTAACACCCAGGGACCTCTGTGCCCCTTGGAGTTCTAGGTATGGCGTTGCTTGGCTCTGTGGCTGTGTGCAGGCCACTCTGGAAAGGTTAAGAAAAGGACAAGGCCACTATACACAACTGAGGTCATCCCACCCACACTAGACAACTCAGAGGGAGAATTCTGCTTTCCCCTCAGCACACAGAGGAGCCAGCCTCAATCAGATCTGGTTCTCCCCACCCCCTCAACCCAGAAGCCTCTGGGCTGCTTGTTTGTTTTTGTTCCTTTGTGGTGACGCCTCATGCCCTCAGACTGGCCTCAACTTTGCTATACAGTTAGGGATGACCTTGAAGTCCTGATCCTCCTGCCTCCACTTCCCATGGCTTGGTTTTGCCTCATTTCTCTTGAGGTCATAGCTCCTCTGGGCTTTCTGATGTCAAGAAAATAGCTGCTCCACGTTTCTTTTTAGTTTTACGGTTGTTTTCACTGCCATCTCTGGGACAAGACCAGTTTCTCCCTTAGCAGAGGGAGGAGGAAAGAGAAAGAAAAAGCTTTCATTTTGCTGGTCTTTTTTTTTTTTTTTTCAGCCAGTTACACAGACATGTACTCCCATTATCTCTCCTAGGAATTCACTTCCAACAAGCTTTATGATTTTAAGATGTATTTGTCTTTAGCAAACCAGGCTTTTAAACTCTTGGAAGTACAAAGGACAGCAGTAAGCTCCCTGCTTGGAATAGTTGCGGATGTAAGCCTCTTATCACTTGTCTGCTCCCTCCCCATCTCAGCAATGCCCTTTTACAAAAAATAAAATACGCCGTACAAATGGGGTTTCTGGCAGATCTTCATAGCCCACAACCTAAACCAGAAGAGTCCTGTTGTGGCTTCTTCCACCCTGCTCCCAGATGACATCAATAGCAACTTCATACACATATCTGCAACCGTGTTGTCCCATTTTCTGTTCTTGGGGCACCATCTTACCCTGTTTGGGCTGCTGTAACTGAAATACCTTCTATCTTACTGTTCTAGTGGTTGCAATTCTTAGAAGTAGGAGCTGATAGATTTGGGGTGAGAGCTCCCTCTCTAGTTCACAGGTGCCCGTCTTCTAGCTATTTGCTCACAGACAGGGCTCTCTGGGGTCCTCTTTATATCAACCATAATCCCACCCATCTCTTTAAGACTATCACCAGAAGGGTTAAGATTTCAGCATATGACTATGGGGATAATGTATGTCTTGGGTGTTGTCAAGTTAAATCAGCGGTTTTACATTTTCCAAGAAGGAATATATGGAGGAAAATGTGGTTGATTAGAATCAGAGTGTGATGGTTTGTATATGCTCAGCCCAGGGAGTAGCATAATTAGAAGGTGTGGCCCTGTTGGAGTAGATGCCTCATGCTAGCTGCCTGGAAGCGAGTATTCTGCTAGCAGCTTTCAGATGAAGATGTAGTAGAACTCTCAGCTCTTCCTGCACCATGCCTGACTGAATGCTGCCATGCTCCCACCTTGATGATAATGGACTGAACCTCTGAACCTGTAAGCCAGTCCCAATTAAATGTTGTCCTTATAAGAGTTGCCTTGGTCATGGTGTCTCTTCACAGCAGGAAAACCCTAAAATTAAAACCCTAAAACTGAGGCTGGGGAGATAACTCAGTGGGTAGGCTGCTTGACATGTAAATAAGGGGATCTGGCTTTGATCTCTGATACCCATGGGTGATGGGGGAGAACAGGAGGATCAGAAGGGAGCTGCTCCCCACCACGTCTTTCATTTTTATCTGGCACTAGGTAGGTGTACAACAGGCACTGAGCAGGCACTCGGTTATTGGGTGATGTGGAATTTCAGAGTCAGTGTAGCTGGCACTTCTCCTTCATTAGCAGTCAGCTCATTTTTAGCCTGCAGGAGAAATCATTGCTTTATTTTGGCACTTGAGAAAGAACGGCAGACACTGCAAGAGCAGGACCGGGAGCAGGGATGGAAAAGAACACTCACAAGTGCTCTGCGGGGCACGGAAGCTAATGAAACATTCTTATTATTCTGTGTTCTGCTCCAGAGAACCTTCCACAATCATCTTCTGTAGCTAAATTTGACTCTATTGACTTTTACTGTTGCAGGAATGTGAAGAATGAAAAGTTCACAAGCCATTTGTGTTCAAATAGGCTGCAATTAAAAAGTCCTAGGCAAGTATTGTAAGCGTAGACAGAAGAAAGCTGGAGAAAAAAAAATATATATATATATATATATATATATATATATCTCAAGAAGGGAAGGCTTATGCAAGTTATAACCTGCCTGCTAATAGAAAGGCAACAGGAAAACAGCAAGGGGTGGGGGAACCATAGTAATGACCATAAATTAGCCAGTGGGAAATAGAAGAGACCATCAGACCTCGAAGATGGATGAATTAAGACTCTTCATGCCCAGATAGCTTCAGTGGGGATTATATCAGATATTTAAGGATGATGGATTATCAATTGTACATGTTATTTACCCGTTCTGTGTGCATGGCATAATTTGAGTGCAAACCTGGACAAGTGACAGAGAAAGGAGGGGGAGGAAGGGGAGGGAGGTGGAAGAGAGAGAGAGATTTTCCAATCTAGAAAATCTATTATCAGTTTTTATAAGCTTACACAAACATTTACCATATGGCCCAGCAATGGGAAACGACTTTTTATGCTCACATAAAAATCTATAAAATGCTCACGGTAGCATTTATTTATAATCACTTAGAAGCAGTCCCCCACAGGCTGACATCGGCAAATGGGTGAACACACTGTATGGTATAGAGTAAAACTACCTAGTAATAAGGAGGGATGGACTTGGGATAAATCTCAAACGGACTCCTCTAAATGAGAGAACGAAACCCCAAACATTAAACCGAACATTGCTCCAGTCTTCTCATTTCCCTTCTGTAGTTGGATAAAATACTCTGTCTAAAAGCACTTGGAGAGGAAAAGGGTTTATTTAGCTTTCCCTTTGGGGTCACAGTCCATTGCCAAGAGAAGTCAGGACAATAACTAAAGCACAAACCACGAAGGAACAGTGCTCTCACTGGCTTCGTCCCTGGCTTTCATTCAGCTAGCTTTCTTATTCAGCCAAGGTTTCTACCTGCGTAAGGATGGTGCTACCCATGATGGGCTGAGTCCTCCTACATCAGTCATCAATATCTCACGGACATGGCCTCAGGCCAATCCGCTTTGGGAAACTTCTCAACTGAGACTCCTTCCGATGACTCTTAAACTGTGGCAAGTTGACTGTTGAAGCTAAGACATCTATCTACTTACATGGTGTTCAAGAAGAGCCAAGAGTAGAGGACGCACGCTGGTTGTTAGTGGTTAGAAGTAAGAGGTAGAACGTAGAGCAAAGTGTGAGTCTCTCAGGGGGAAAAATAACTAAGCCACAACATGACTAGAGGATAATTTCACTAATCCATGTACCAAAGCAAACAAACAAAAAACTCACTTTACTGTATTTACATTTTAAAAACAGGTTTTTAAATGTCTTCTTAACAATTCCTTAAGACGGAGATCTTCGGATGAGATTGCTAGAATGCCTTGCTAGAAGCGAGCCTCAGAAGCCTCTGAGATTATGGGGACTCCCTCTTGCCAATGAATCTCTGAATACGTTTTATGGCAGCAACTCCCCCAAGCAACCCCCTTCAGCTAATTACATTCTATCCCATCAGGGAAAATCCACACCTCACTCCTGATCTCTCCAGTCTTCCTTCCTACTTCCACACCTGGAGGAACTTTTTTGTATACCAAGTGGTAGTGTTAAGGGAAATGCAGGAAAGCATCATGAAAGATGAAATATCAAGGACTGGAATGAGAAAAAAAATATATATATATATAATATATTCAGGCAAATCCTGTGTATCAACCTCCAGGCCTTGCGCTACACATTGACTGAGATCTGGACAGTGTCCTCATGTTGATTGCCATTTCCAAATGTTTCTTATAGCAAATACTTACGGGATTGAAGAGATCAGAATTGAAAGTCTATTTGTTTAAGAAAACGAGTCTGATCAGACTAGGATTAGGGAGCCAGGGTTCCCCCCACCCCCTCGTTGAAGAAGATCTGCCTGCCGCTGAAGCTCATGTCTGGACTCACTGGAGTCAGTTCATCTGTTTTGCAGTTTTAGTCTATTAGTGAGCAGTCTTTTGGTGACATTGGCTGAGGGTAATATTGCTTTTTTTTTTTTTTTATTATTTTTTATTCAGAGAGCAAGGATTGCCCTGATTCTGTGCTAGATCCTGTTTTGATTTATGGCCACTTGTTTGAGAAAATGAAGTTGATGGATGACTGAGTATGAAGAGAAAGGTAAGTGGGGAGAACCTTCCAGACCATTGTTAGTGCAAGATGACATTATATTTATTTTAACGGACACCTTGGAAGGAGGTGTGCTGTCATGCTGCCGATGACAGTGTCAAATGGTCCAACTTTGCAACTCAGGGTAGTTTTTTCGAGCCTTAACAAGTGAAGGCACGCAAAACTAGAGGATTTGAGAACGTTATCCCCCTTCAAAGCTGCTTTCTGGCAATAAGCTATGGTGACTGGCACTAAGCTTTTATACAGCAAGCTGAACTCCTTTGAAATTCCTTGTGAACTGAATTGCTCCCACCAAAAGGAACATTGTTTTGGGCAGGCATGGAGGTAAGTCTTAGCTACCTGCTTGCTGCAGGTCAGCCCTTCTGTGCAGAAGCCAGTGTAGCAGAGAAATGAGGCTAACTTATTATATGAGAGACGTAACAATAACAATAAGTGAGAGTCCACTTACTGAAGCGCAGCTGTGATGGGATGTTCTTTCTTTGGGCTTTATAGCAGTTACTTGGGTAGCTTTTGCTTTACTTGGTCCTAAGTGGCCACAAGGGCAGTGCCTGCTATTGCTACACAGAGGGCAGCTCCATGAGGCACTGGGGTTGTGCTGGGAGGAGCAGAGAGAACTGCAGACTTATCTTGGCCAGCTCACAAGTAATTTTCTTTCCTCTGGAAGACAGGGCTTTGTTTATGTACCAAGAAATAACTGTGTTCCCGATGGGTTCTCGTGAGCGCAAAGCTCACTTTCGGCAAAGCTTCCTTGAGAAGTGAAGGGTGTCATGAAAGGTAGCAGGCACCATTAGCCTTGTGTAGAAAATGTCAGAGCCAAGAAACAGAGTGCCAAGCAGATAGAAACCTGTTAGGACGCCTTACATAGCAAGTGCAAATGCACCCTTATGTTCCTTATGTAAGAAAACAATACAAAGAAATGACTGAACTGTGTTCACACTACAAACATAGTGGGAACAAAGAGAACATAGCCCACTTCTTATTTGGCCCTATTAGCTACCCGCGTAGCCAGGTAATAGCCTAGTACTAGTGAATGGTACTGATTCTGTACTTGTATGAACTATGTGCTTCCCTTTCCCAGGATGCCTTGGTAGACCTGGAAACATGGTGGCTGTTCATGTGGACATGTGCTGAGCTCGCTTCTCTTGTCACACGTAGTCACCACAAACTCAGTGCTATCATAAAGCTGTTCATTAAATGCATCAGTTGCTTTTTCTGTTGGTCGTCAGACACCATGACCAAACTTAGGGAAGAAGATTATCTTGGCTTAAAGCTCCTGATGGATAAGAAAGTCTGGAGCAGGAAGCTGAGAACTCACATCTTCTAAGTGAAAGCATGAAGGAGAGAGAGAGCAAGCTGGAAGTAGAGGGAGGTGTATAATCTCAAAGCTCACCCCAGTGATGTACTTCCTCCACAAGGGGCGAACCAACTAAACCTTCCTAAACAATGCCACTTAATGGGAGCCAAGTACTCAATTGCCCAAGTCTGGGGGTGGGGGTGGGGGTAGGGGTGGGAGTGGGGGTGGGGGTCATCTCTCATCCAAAGCACTATCCTTAATGAAAGATGCTTCAATCAATACATTAAGTTCCGCAGAGTCAGTTACCTTTTGGTTAACTCTTCTTAGCAATTTGAATAGACCAGATATTTAAGTAAGGTAATTTTCTCTCCACTCAATTGTTGAATCAGAACCCATCTTCTTAAAAAGAGAAGAAAAGTCTGTGCGGTTACAAAAATACATTAATTGTATGTTGATAATTTTGAGCTAAAGAAAATGTGTTCTTTTATAAATTATATTTTTACCTTGAATCAAGTTTTAAATAGGCAGGCTGAATTAGGTTAAGGCTATCTGAAAAGGGAAAATTATCAAGCAATCTGTAGTGGCTATCCCTGGTTGTCAACTTGACTATATTTGGAATGAGCTACAATCCAGATTTGGAAGGCTCACCAGTGACCCTAACCTGGAGGCTTGGATATAGAAGTCTCTGATCTGGATCTTGGTATGGAGGTCTTGATAGCATACCGGCTATGGATTCCAGAAGATTAAGACAGAGAGTTCTCCGAGCTCAAGATTATCTAGGATTAAAGGTGTGAGATTAAGACAGAGATCCCCGAGCTCAAGATCTCCTAGGATTAAAGGTGTGATGGCACACACCTTTAATCTGGGTTACACCTTCTGCTGGAGACTATATAAGGACACTGGAAGAAGGGAGACTGGCACTCGCTCCTTCGCCTGTTCACCGTGTGGGACTGAATAACTGCTAGATCCTTGGACTTCCATTCACAGCTACTACTGAATCATTGTTGGGAATTGGGCTGCAGACTGTAAGTCATCAATAAATTCCTTTACTCCGTAAGTTCTGTGACTCTAGAGAACCCTAACTAATACACAATCAAACATTTATCTAACTGGAAATTCATCCGGGGTGGGGAGAGGACCCAATTAGTCTATTGTGTCTAAGTTTTACTTGGAAAGTTTGTAAAGAATTTAAAATGATTGTCCTTTTATGCGTCTATTCAACTGAGATTCTTATGATCTTTTAGGTTGAAAAAAGTAATAGGATTATGTTAATGGGTAAAAAATTATTTATAAAATTTTCATCTTTCATAAACATATAATCTTTAAATTTACAATAGGTTATAAACAGTTTTAAAACTTAATTTGTAAAAAGCTTTTTTTTTTTTTTTTTCGAGACAGGGTTTCTCTGTGTAGCCTTGGCTGTCCTGGAACTCACTGTGTAGACCAGGCTGGCCTTGAACTCAGAAATTCACCTGCTTCTGCCTCCCAAGTGCTGGGATTAAAGGTGTGCGCCACCACGCCCAGCTAAGCTTTTTTTTTTTTTTTCCAATTTGTCTTTTATTGAGATAGGATCTTGCTATATAGACATAGCTGGTGTGGTAATAACTGTATACTCCAGAATGGCCTGAGCTCACAGCAATCCTCCTGCCTCAGTCTTGTGCTTGCTACAATTATAGGTGTGTATGTGTATGTGTGTGTGTATGTGTATGTGTATGTGTATGTGTATGTGCATGTGCATGTGTATGTGTGTGTGCGTGTGCATGTGTATGTGTATGTGTATGTGTATGTGTGTGTGTGTGTGTGTGTGTGTGTGTGTGTGTATGTGTATGTGTATGTGTATGTGTATGTGTATGTGTATGTGTATGTGTGTGTGCATGTGTGGAAGTCACAGGACAACTTGCAGGGGTCAACTTTTTTCTTCCATCATGTTCTGGGGATGGAAGATGTCAATGGTTTCTGGGGTCCAATCTCAGATTATCAAGCTTAACAGCAAATGCCAGTATCTACTGAGCCATCTTTGATACATTTCAAAGGAAATTGCAAATATCACCACACATCTCCTCTGACATTCTCTAGTATGTATTATGTAAGTTGCTTTATAAAATGCTTTTAGTGGGAAAGAAATCCAAAATCCTGGAACCAGGCACTATGTACACATCTGCAATACCAGAACTCAGGCATTTAAGATAGAAAGCCTCCTCTGATCTCCCTATCTCTCCCCGACCCTCTACCCCCTTTTGCCTTCACCACCACCTTTGCCCTTCTCTCCTACAATAAACCTCACCTGGAACTGTTTGGCTTGGTGTGGGTGCTTCTAACACAACACATTTATTGGGGGCAAGGAAGCCAAGACATCCAGCTGGCACACACAGAACAATATCCTCTGTGAAGTGGAGGAGGGACTCAGGAAGCTAAAACAAATCCTGTCTCATTTTAAGGCCTGGGCTTTTTAAGTCTCTGAAGGGTCTTCTTCCCCTAAGTTAGAACTAGTAACTTTGAAAAAAGGCAGGCGGATTGACTGGTCCCCAACTGCTCTGTAAACACTTCCTGATCTGGCCTTGAACTTGATAAGCTGTTCCATTAGCAGGGCAAGGAGGCCTTTTGTTTTAAGCTGCTGGGCTTTTGTTTCAGGTTGGGAGGATGAGGAATAAGAAGGTCTTCTTGGGAGTTCATCATCTGGTTATCTGGTTAGCCCTGGCCGCTCTCTATCTCTCTGCCTATCTGATTCTTAGTCTCTATCGGCTTTGCCTACTCCATTTATACAATAAACAGGCCACATTGCATTCTTCAGCCACATCCAGAACTTCTTTCTCTTTAGAATTAAAAATGCCAATCATGCATACTTTGAGAACCGAGGTGCATACACAAAGAAAGAGAAAAACCTCTAAATGTACCACCACATTCCAAGCTCTCCTACCTTTATAGTACCATTCTCCCTGCATCCCTAACCAACAGCAACTCTCTGTCTGCTCAATTACTGCTTTGTATTCTGTATTGTTTACACACAGGAGGAGGTCTCCCTTATTCAAATTCTGCTTATCTCCCTTGCTTCCTCAGGATGCTCTTGGTTTCCTAAGAAGGACCATTTGAATAATAAAAGTTTACCTTGGGGATAAGAGCCTTTCATCCCCCCCAGGCCTTTGCCTGTCTCCTGTAGGATTTCAGGCTTTTCTTCTTCCAGTTCGGTATAATTCTAAGACTGTGTATCGAGTTTTCAATCTGTCTCCCTTTGTAAAGTTAGTAGACTGTAACCTTAGGTAGATTGATGCCATCTGATTAGTTTTCAATTCCTACTCTGTTCTGTGGAACCCTTACATCTTCTCACAGGGGGTGGCCTTCATCTATCATTTCCACTGAATGTTATTTTTGTAGAATTTCTTTCTGAGATGGTAGGTTACTGTACAATCTAGGACAGAAGTTAAGATAGAAAACTTCATTCCTAATAATAATAATAATAAAAACCAAAGGGAAAGACAGGCCTGGTCTCTTAAGTGCACAACAAGAGGCCAGGTCAGACTGTGGAATTCTTTGATTTACTGAGTGAACTCATAACTCTTTATTAAGTGACTTCTCAGACTTGAGACTTCCGAGCTATGAGAGATGATAGGTCACTACTCCAAAACAAGAGATGCTAGTCTGGGCCCTAAAGGATTAGATAACTATGAGGCCAGAGGTTGAAACTGGAAGCTTAACTTTTATGGTCCATAAAACGAGAAGTTCCTCCTAGAACTCTGAGCTCATGATTTAGAGATTTCATATACATCCTGATTGCGTTGGCTTCTCACAGCAACCAGGGTGGTGGGCAGGTCAACTATTATTCTCACTGGGACAAGGAAGAATGAGGAGCTACGAGGTTAAGTGACTTACATAAAATAAACAAAAGTGGAGAGAGAGAGAGCCTTGCCTCACGGAGACGGCCAAGATTTCTCAACACAACCAAATATTTCTGACTTCCTTAGAACAATTAGGCATTCAGTCTGTTCTCCAGTCCAACCCAGTACTATATCGTTCTTTAGACTATGTAGTTGTTGGGCTATCGGGTTACTGTGGCCAAGAAGGATTTTCTTCACTTATTCATTTAGCAACTATTGATTGATTGATGTGTGATATGTGAAGCTTTTCTAACTAGAGGTTGAAGAGGAGGGGCCACCATGTCACGTAGAGTTCAAAGTGTGGTCATGGGCCAAGGCCACCATGTCACGTAGAGTTCAAAGTGTGGTCATGGGCCAAGTTAGACATTTGAGGACAGAGTTACAATTCGCTGGCCCTGCACGGCGAATAGGTAGTTTGTGAGCTGTATAGTTGCAAACCAACAACTTGGGTTTGATTTTTCCATTTGTTTTAAAGAGTTCCCAGTGAAAATGCTGTATTTTTAGAAACTTTTTGAAGACGAGGTGAGAGAGAATCGCAGGGATCCAATGTCAAGGTAATTCTTGATTCTAGCCACGTGTGATCATTGAACAGCTTGCCAAGGTCTCAACAGCTGGTCACTGGTCCCAGAATAAATCTTCTTATGGGCAAGCAGCCTGCCTCTTTCTCATTTAAAATTCAGCTTAAAGCTAATGTAAGACTTTGACCTGCTTAATTTCGCTTCAAGGTCCTTGATTCAGAGCAAAATAAATTATACTCATACTTCTTTTTCCTTACTTTTGTGACAAAGTCCGTCAGTTGTTCCCCAGTACCAACCTTCTCCCTCCTCAGTGGAAAACCCCACACTGTCAGGAGAACATGGAATTAAAAGAAAGAAGAAAGACATCCTTCAATCTTTTTTTTTTTTTTTTTTTTTTTTTTTTTTTTTTTTTTTTTTTT